>OMNS01061452.1:0-15224 GCA_900303225.1 Laemonema laureysi | reverse complement strand
CCCCGCAGTGGTGGAATTAACTCCCCACTGAGGTCAGGACAGCCGATTCGCTGCCCATCTTTCGCCGCAGGCTGAAACCCCACCTCTTCAGGAGGCACTACCCTGAGCCCCCTCCTAGCACTTGACCCCTCCCTAGCACTTATCCCCTCTTTGTTTACTTAATGCTCTTGTTACTTAATGCTCTTGTTTATTTAACACACTTTGTCTTAGCTCTTATTTTATTCTTAGTTGTCTCACTTTAGGTGGGCTGCTAGCTCATTGCACTTTTACCTTGGCACTAGTTATGCTATTAGCTACTTGTCTAGGCTTGTCTATGCTCTTACGATTTCTGGTAACTAGTTGTCTTGCCTACCGATGTTGAATGCACTTATTGTAAGTCGCTTTGGATAAAAGCGTCTGCCAAATGACTGTAATGTAATGTAAAATGTAATGGACATTGAAGCAAAGTCTTTATTGTTCCTCTGCAGGGTCCATTGGGTCTTAATGGACCTCCTGGCTATCCAGGAACCCCAGGAATGAAGGCAAGTACAGCGGACCGTAGTTTTCCTATTTCCCAGATGTTTAACACAGTACAGTACTGTACATGATTGTTTTTTTTTATTTCAAATGTTTTCCCTTTAAATGTATGCTATTGTGTTTTCAAGGCATTTAATTATTATTTGCATGACGTCTTTGCTTGCTATTTCCCCCTTTAAAGCTTAAACAGATTTGAATCTGTAAATGAACCTATACACCTGTACATTTGTAACTATACATAATAATCATTGTTTTGCACAAAATACCTGTATGTACATATTTATATTTAACTTTTCTTATAACGTTTAACATTTTTTTGATTGCTTTTATGTATTATTCATAACTTATGTCTACCTGAAAACTGGAGTCAGATTCCTTGCATTTGTAAAGCTGATTGTGATTCCAATTAAGAGGATGGACTAACAAACCTCATTCTCCACAGGGCCAACCTGGCCCCACAGGTGTGCGAGGTCCTGAAGGCCCCCAGGGAATGAGAGGAGAGACCGGTCACCTGGGAAGAGCAGGATCACTTGGCCTCAGAGTAGGTTCTAAATGCTATTTGGAACAACATCAATGAACAGCACTTTGCCAAAAGTGCCAAAAAAAGCATACTGAAAAAGAATTGCCTTTGGGCATGTTTGTTTTGCACAATTGTATTTGGTTAGACTCTACATGTACTCAAAACATATAATTTTTCACCAGGATATGACTGCTACACAGCAAAACCTTAAGAGATACAAAAATGCAAAAGACCAAAACCATTCAAGACACAAAAAGACTAATGAGGATTCCGGTCACTACACCACTACTACATACTGAACATCTGCGCCTACTAAACACTGCAGTACCTCGTTGATATAACGTGACACATTCACATAACATCTCATAACACTTTATGTTCTTTTTCTCCATAGGGACCGATGGGAACAGACGGAGGCCCGGGAGCTAAAGGCCCAGTGGTATGTAAACAAGAACTTTAATCTCATTATCTCTGAGTAGATCACATGAGAAACTCAACCCCCTCCGTACGTAGTACAGTCAGGATGAACTTTCACTGTGGACAAACTGTACACAGAAACTGTACCAAGAAAAATAATCAACGTCTTATAAATGTACCAGCAGAAGTGTTTACAATCGATAATTATCAATGACAGCTAAATAATTACAGGGAATGAGCATATTCAACTGAATGCTATAACTATGCGCTATGCAGCAAAGAGCATTTGAATGGTACTGATGATGACTGCCAAACAAAAACACCTTGTGTGTGTGATGTGTATATATTTATAAACTGAAGCTTACAGTTACAAGTTAATTTGACTAAAATGTGGATCCATTCAGAGTATACACAAAAATAACAACAAAAGCAACTTAAGATAGTCTTATGGTTTGAATATTTTCCTCCCAGCTTGAAAGGTTCTCGGTTCCAACCGAGCCTACAGTTTACCTGTAGGCACCCTTGGACAAGATGCCTTAAATCCTACCTGCTTATTAACTGCATTTATTAACAACAACAAAAAGTCATTTTTATTAAACCAAAATGTTTTATTTTACAGGGCAATGTGGGTACCCAAGGCCCCGCCGGCCATCTGGGGCCCTCTGGACCCCCCGGGCCCCAGGGAAGCACTGGTCAGCCAGGAATCAAGGGCCAGCTGGTGAGATGGGTCCCATAACTATTTGGGGCAGGATAGTCTAGTGGCTAGGATGTTTGACTCCCAGCCGAAAAGTTCTTGGGTTTCGAACCTCAAATGTCCACAGTCTACCTGCTGCTTACTGACATGTATCTGAATGTATGTGGCCTTGGATAAAGGTGTCCACTAAATAGTAAGTTGTACTCTTTTACAGTGGTCCTCCTGTCTTTGAATTGTGTTACTCATCAACGTTCATGTCTTGCTTCCTAGGGTGATCTTGGTGTAGGAGGATTTAAAGGAGAAGCCGGACCTAAGGGAGAATCTGTACGTTGCCATTGGCAGGGATATCTAATATGTACATATAGCTTACGATATATGTACTAAGTTAGGATATACTGCGTGTATGGAATATGCATGAGGAGCACACTGACTCCATATCAAACTACATACACATGGATGGCTTGCATTTCTATATGCATTAGCAAAACATATACTGTACCTATGGATGGTTCACATTTCTTTGTTTATCAAGAAAAAATACTGCTTGTTGTTATTTAAACTAGAAAACATACTTTGATTGAACACAGTTTCATATGAATGAAGAGGAGTACATAGATCCCATAGCAGAACATATACCTATGGATGGTTTGCATGTGTTTTTGTTCAAGATAAGTGCTAGCAGTCATTGTATGGGATTCATGTTATGGGTTCTCTGCTGGCTCTAGGGTCCCTCTGGATCTCAGGGAGTGATTGGACCTCAGGGTGAGGAGGGAAAACGCGGACCTAGAGGAGATTCCGGTTCTCTTGGACCTCCCGGTCCTCTCGGGGAGAGGGTGAGTTCCATACCTTGACTTCAACTAATCCATTTGTTTAATTATTAATTATGAACCTCATGAGTTCTCAATCAAGAGAGTAACTTTAGTAACAGGTTAAAGTTAGAGATTGGTTACTGTGGTAGACTTCAAGGCAAGGCAAGGTTAGGCCTCGCACCCTTCGAAGACAAAGGCCATTTAGCTTTGAAAGACATTGTACCTAATTGTCAGTTCTAAAAGTACTGTGCTTCTCTTAGGGAGCTCCTGGAAACAGAGGATTCCCTGGTGCTGATGGATTACCTGGACCCAAGGTACACAATTGGTTTCTTCATCATTTTTACTATTAACTCAACAAACCTATAGCATAATCCACCTATTTTTACCTAATACTGCAGACAACTTTGACATTTTATTTTTCTTTATGGATATTATATATTTTTTCTTCTTAGGGTGCCCAAGGCGATCGTGGAACATCCGGTCCACATGGCCCAAAAGGAGCGTTTGGTGATCTTGGTCGTGGTGGAGAACCTGGTCTACCAGGTGCCAGGGTATGAGGAACCTCACATTTTTACTCCAGAGCACTTTGTGAATATTAATATCAATGAATCATCTCACAATGTCCGTGTGCGCTTTACTCTGCAGGGTCTGACTGGCACTCCTGGAGTGCAAGGAGCTGAGGGCAAGCCAGGACCTCTGGTAAGTTCAATGGTGCCAAGCAAATCTGAAAGGTTACCATAAAAGGTAACCTCAGCTCTCTGAGTTAAGGTTGACACTCTGCATTGACCCATAAAAAGAAATTAAATACTGTAGAACATACACCATATGTAGTCATTGTCTGCCTATACTAGCACAACAAGAAACTAATGGGGAAAACTGGAGAAATCATGATGAAGCTAATGGGGAAAACATTCATGATGCATTTCTGTTTTTTAGGGTGCCCCGGGTGAGGATGGTCGCCCAGGGCCTGCGGGATCCATCGGGAACAGGGGTCCAGCTGGAACTATGGGATTGCCAGGACCCAAAGGCTTCAATGTAAGGCTCTGGACTCAACCTGGATGGATGATTTAGTGGTTAGGGTGTTTGACTCCCAGCCGAAAGGTTTTGGGTTCAAACCCCCAATGTCTGCAGTCTACCTGTAGGCATCCTTGAGCAAGATGTCTATGCTTTGGATGAATGTATCTGCTAAATGACTAAATAACCTTGTTTTAAAACTCCAAGGGTGACCCAGGCAAGACAGGGGAACAAGGCTCTGCAGGAGTAGCGGGTCAGAGGGTAAGTACTGTTTGGAAACTCGCTTTTAGTACTGTAAAACACAGTCAAAGTACTCTCAGTTCCTGTCTTATGTTGAACAGTTGAGTTGATGGTAGACTATGCCTTAAATCTGTCTGTTTATTATGTGTCATTCATATATGGCCTGTAAAGCCCTTTGAGACTGTAACTGTGATTAAGGGCTATACAAATAAAATTTACTTGACTTGAATTGACTTAATCTGCAGGGTCCTCCTGGGAAAGACGGAGAAGTTGGACCTGCTGGCCCACCCGGCCCATCTGTAAGGATCTAGATTTTAATTAACAAACAAAACAAATGTACTTCAATAATATTTTATATTACAAGTTTGATTTCTAATGTTTTCTCTTCCTCCACAGGGTGTTGCAGGAGAGAGAGGAGAGCAAGGAACTCCCGGTGTCAATGGATTCCAGGTGTGCAATTATTATTATTATTATTATTATTATTATTATTGTGAAGATAGATCTTGAATATGAATGCCTTTGTGTTATTAGGGCTTGCCTGGAAACCAAGGACCACCTGGAGAGTCTGGGAAACCAGGTGACGTGGTAAGCTAATGTTAAACATGCTCATTTACACATTCTATATTCATTTTAAACGGCCAGATGCCAATGCAATTCAAGGTGCTGTTTGCCAAAGGTGGACAATTTCAGGTTTAGATCCACTAGATCCATTACTTCCACCCATTTGTACTGCTAGCTAATAAGATAATCCAGTTGGTTGAAATATCGAGGGGGACTTTTTCTTCTTGAGCCTCACTCTTCCACCCTTCAACTACTATCGATATCAACTGAAATCCCAATGATGCTGCTTAATATAGCTCATACTGACGCTTAATATACACCGGTGGATCAAACTTATGTGTTATGTCTGTCCAGGGTATTCCCGGAGAGTTGGGAGCTGTGGGACAGATCGGACCAAGGGTACGTCAGCAACAGCACATCTCAATAATGACTGTTGAACTTACAATGAGACTTTTCATTGAGACTTGACAATGGTTGAATCTGAAAACTGACAATGACTCGTACACACCCCCTAGGGAGAACGTGGAGTTCCAGGAGAAAGAGGAGAACTCGGTTCAACTGGCCTTCAAGGACCCAAGGGAATCCCAGGAGCCCCTGGTCCAGATGGACCCAAGGTACTGCCAAGAAAGTAAATGTGTGTGTCAGGATGCGTAGGACAAGATATACCTCAGTCTAGGTCACGCACTCGTAAATCAACTCCATACTACACACTGGAACAAACCAGTGTTTAACAGTGATGTACAAACTGATTTGGTCCTGTATATTGGCAACAATTGCTTGCTAACAGAATAAAGAGATAATAAAATTAACGTAATCTGTGTTAATGACGCAAAAGAAGACGACATAAGCTGCTTCTGTCTGTGAAGAAGGAAGAATAAATGTAGGCATGACAGTATGAGCAAGACCACAATTTATTGAGCATGCTCATATATTTCGAGGATTGTTTACAAATTCCGTACATTTCCGAAGTACAATGAAGGTGTCTTATCTCACTGCTTCATAGAATCCACTGACTATCCCTTAAAGAATGTTCTGCTTGATCTCCACAGGGAAATCCTGGACCCACAGGGACCCTGGGAGATCCAGGACCCCCTGGTCTTCAGGGACAGTCTGGAGAGAGAGGCATCTCTGGATCCCCAGGGCCCAAAGGGGACAGAGTGAGTTCAACATCATCCCACTTGTTTGTGCAAAGCTAGTAATCTGTTTCACAGATGATCAATGATGTGTCACACTTGAATATCGCAGATTACATTACATTCGATTTGTGGGGTATCTTACCTGTATTTTTACCTATATCGAATCGAATTGAATCAAATTGAATCTAGCCTAATATCATGTGTGCTGTGATGTAACGCAACACAATGTCATTGTCAATATTTTTCTTCTCAAAAATATGTTTAGGTTGGATGTGAATCTAATTAACTATGAACATGAATTAGATTAGTACCTTTCCGTCTCTCCTGGTATAGAGAGAACATGAAATAGTCTACCTTTTCGTCTCTCGTAGGGCGCGCTCGGTGAAAAAGGATCCGAAGGTACACCTGGAAATGATGGCGCACGGGTAAGTCAATTTTTTTAAAGATACACTATTTATACATTTTATGATTATACTATCCTGTATTTTTATTGTTTTTTAGTTTGTTTTCATTGAGTGGCTAAACAAAGCCTCAGGTCACACACTTTCAAGCCACAAATCAGGAAATGAAATTCAGTAAGAAACCCCGTCATGGATGTGTTATCCGTGTGCCATGCAGTTTCACAGCAAGTTCACGAGAATCAAGTTTTTCACTTTCAACTGAGTGCACGTGTTGCAGAGCTGTTCCTAATGTGGTTTGTTAGTATATTGATTGATTGATTCATTCATTCATTTACTTTGAACAGGGCGCTCCCGGATCTGTTGGCCCACTGGGACCTTCAGGACCTAGTGGTGAAAAGGTAAACCTTTTTTTTTTTTACTTTCTGAGTCCACTTTCTGGTGTTATTATACATAATCACAGAATCACTCATCAATGTTATGTTTAACCAGGCAACACCACGATATGCTGTTTCAATCGCTAGTAAAATGCTTCTTATATTTCCCCAAGTTGCACACAAACACTGCTTGACCACACCGCATAAAATGTTCCCTGATGTCATATTACAATCTTGCCAGACTTATAATGCACTGTTTCTACTGTATCTGATTTTATCATGTAAAGCACCACAGAACACATGTTTGCTATATCAATAAAAAAAGTGTATTATTATTATTATTGGTATTATTATATAAGATTGTCCAGCTTGTTCTTGGCCCACGGACAACATTTTTGACTGTTTCTACAAGGCATTAAAAAAGACCAGACTTGTTTGCGGTGCAGTCTGGACACTGAGGTGATGATTGGGAGTTATATTTGTTATATTTGTTGTAATTTATGTATTATTGATGTTATTTACAGGGAGAGCCCGGACCACGAGGTCCAGCAGGGCCCTACGGTTCTAGAGGAGTCCATGTGAGTACAAAGTCATTTTAGATAGCGTCACCTTTTTATACACATTATTTACCTTATTTACTTCATGCGATTCTGTTGCCATGAGTTAGTGGAGTTTGTTTGGACTTCAACGCGTTGCTCATGAATCGGACATCTTTTTTTTTATTCCAGGGAGCCAGAGGTGACCCTGGACCAACCGGAGCTGTTGGATTCGCTGGACCACCAGTAAGTTTTTTTTCTTTTTTCTCATTTTTTCATTTGATGTTCGAGCTTGATAACGTTATCTGTCGTATTATTATTATTATTTCTCCATGAAAACATTATGAGTCACAATATTTCCCAACGCGTGTCAGTTAATTATTTTTCAGTTGGTGCAAAACTTAAAGATGAATGGGATACGTAGACCATGTGACCCTTTTGATTAGTCACATGACCTAGTACTTTTTTCTTTCTTTCTACTATTTTGTATTATTGTGAGTAGAGCGAATAAAACTAATTTCCCCCTGGGGATCTGAATCTGTATGACCAAGATAGCGGTCATGCATTCTCTTGTGACGAAAGGAGACGATAGTGTTGGGTTATTACTAATATAATAGTAATACTAACACTAACCAAATCCTTTTCAGGGTCCCGATGGCCAGCCTGGAGTGAAGGGAGAGCCTGGAGAGCCAGGTCAGAAGGGAGATGCTGGATCCCCAGGACCTCAGGGATTGTCTGGAGCTCATGGACCTCCAGTGAGTCTAAACCATAGAAATATTATATTAACAGGATGGGGAGTGTGTACAAAACAGTGGCGAAAAACTTGAGCATGAACAGAAGACTTTTGACATGAAAATGTACCCGGCGCAGTGTGAACATATACTCTAAAAAAGAACGCAGTACAGGATTTGTTGCTCTCTTTGTTGTTGTTGTTCTTTTTCGTTGGTGTCTGGTGACAAAGTCATTGATTGATTGATTGACTGACAGAGCTGTTTATTTTGTAGGGGCCGTTTGGTGTTGCTGGTCTCAAAGGAGGAAGAGGAACTCAGGGTGCACCAGTAAGGCGATATTTAATTTTCAAATATTTGGTCTGTGTAACAAATATGTCACGATAACATAAAGATAAGACTATTTAATAACATTAACAAAAACAAATCTGTTATTTTTCTCTCATAGGGTCCAACTGGATTCCCTGGATCAGCAGGAAGAGTAGGCCCACCAGGTTCAACTGTAAGTAAATACTGGAAATGGATTAATTCAACACCACAATCTAATAAATTACAATCAACTAGCCTTTTTAAATGTTTCAATAGCTTGTTTTGTACACTATGGCCGATGATTCCCTCAAATGTTCTACTCAATATTTTACGTTTCTAAATGGTAGCATTAAGTGCATATTTTTCTTTAATCATCTACAATCTAACAACTGCACAAACCATCAGTCCAATATATTTATATATGCATAATTCTTGCCTGTTTATTGTTATTAGTACATTTAACATTTGTTTTCCCATCAATTCATGTATGCTGACACCTGCACCAAGATAAATCCCTCCTTTCGAAATCTGAATCTGAATTTTTAAATCCATGTTTGCTTCCAGGGTCCCATTGGCGAGGCTGGCCCACTGGGTCCCCCAGGTAAAGAGGGTCCACTTGGTCTGCGTGGAGACAATGGCGCCCCAGGAAGACAGGGTGAGAGGGGCCCTGCCGGACCCTCAGGCAGCCCAGGAGACAAGGGAGACTCTGGAGAAGATGGACCCACGGTGAGCAGAACATGGTTCTCCGGGTAGTAGAACACTAAGGGGTTAGTGGTTCCATGATTCCAGCATGGGACCACCCTAAACTCAGTCAGTGGCATATTATAGATATAAACGGATAGGTAGTACTATAGATAGATACGATGGATGGATGGATGATGTACAGATGATGTGCAGAAAGACAACAAACAGACAGACAGACAAACAGACAGATACAAAGAGATAGATACAATGGATAGATATATAGATACGATGGAGAGAAATGGAGAGAAAGATAGATTATACTGTAGCTAGATGATAGATAGATAGATAGATGGATAGACATTATGGATATATAGATGGTAGATAGATGGATGGATGGATAGATAGATATGATGGATAGATCGATGGATATGTACTCTGGATGAAGAGATATATAGATAGATGCTATAACACTATTTCTCATGATGTATAAACTCAGCTATGGTTCTCAACATGTGGCTTGCACTCCTCCATAGGGCCCAGATGGCCCTCCAGGTCCAGCTGGAACTACAGGACAGAGAGGCATCGTAGGACTTCCTGGTCAGAGAGGAGAGCGTGGCATGCCTGGACTTCCAGGACCTGCTGTACGTATTGCCCATTGCCCAAAATCCGAACATAAAATGACTTTAATGTATATGTAACTGTGATGTTGGACTTCCATGTGCTCTGATCTAAGGTGTGATATTTTTCTACAGGGTCCACCAGGAAAGCAGGGGGCAGCGGGTACTTCTGGAGATAAAGGACCCTCCGGACCGCTGGGTGTCCCAGGGGCCAATGGACCTCGTGGCGATCCTGGTCCTGATGTACGTAGGCATGATATGTGGTGAGAGGGTCAGGATAGTACAGTGGCTAGGGAGATAAACTTCCAGTTTAGCCCATTAAGGATCATATTGGTTCGTCTGTAAAGTGCTACAATTATGTCCTAATCAAGACATTAGAAACCCAGGACAGTGTGGTGGATAGGGTCAGCCGAAAGATCTTGGGTTCAATTCCCCAGTGTCTACAGTTGACCTTTAATGCCTCCTTGAGCAAGTTGCCCCTCCTGCTCCTTAATGACATGTATCTGAATTCACTGTAAGTCGCTTTGCGTTTGCTAAATAACTCAATAGTTCTAAATAGTACACATACATATGTGGACTTTATATTTGGTTGTAGTCAGACATGGTATGTATACTGTGGGTATTGTTTCCAGAACATTATGATCTATACTAAATGATAACACAGCGTTGGGTCAACTGTAAACCAACATGGTCTTTTTCTATTTTCTTCAGGGGCCTGCTGGATCTGACGGCCCACCAGGCAAGGATGGTGTTTTGGGACAAAGGGTAAGGAGGACATCACATTAGCCACTCAAATCAATCAATCAAAATGATCAGTTCCCTGTGATAGTTTCTCAGTGGTTTAACATGGGGTATTTGTTCTCCTCTCTCTCTAGGGGGACAGAGGAGACCCCGGTCCCGAAGGACTTCTTGGATCTCAGGGACTTCCGGGTACCCCAGGTCCCGTGGGGGCATCCGGTGGGGCAGGAAGGAGAGGAGATGCTGTACGTACTGCAACGCTCTCATTGGTCCATGTCGTAGTCTGTCATAGTTCATAGTTTTGTCCATTTTAGAATGTTCTAGAAACATTTTCAACAGAAATGTACTGAAAATATGGATTCTACAAGTTGGATAGACGTTGTAGGTCACATCCTTGTGTAGTAAAAGTCAGACAAGAAAACAACAGAATAAACACTATTTCTGATATCTGGACTCTGTTTCAGGGCTCTAGAGGACCCGTAGGACCCCCTGGCTCTGCTGGAAAGAGGGGATTGACGGTGAGTCACTGATCAACTGTCCAATTCCCAGCTTCAGGATCAGTTACACCCTAGAGATGTTGTATTATTACATAGCACTTCAATGAAATATTTGGCTTTGTAATGTTTTGTAACTTAGGGACCACAAGGACCAAGAGGAGATAAGGGTGACCTTGGAGATCATGGAGAGAGAGGTCAGAAGGGACACCGTGGATTCACTGGTTTACAGGGTCTGCCCGGACCTCCCGTAAGTTGACCTTACACTTCATTATCCAACCCTACCCTATAGCCATAATAAACTTGCAGAAATCTGTCTGTACATGCATCATATATGTGTACAATCTTTTCCCACGGAGTATAGGGTACAACTGGTGAACAGGGAACAACTGGTATTGTCGGACCAAGTGGCCAAAGGGTAAATTCATACATACATTTGAAACAGTTTCCAACTGCTGATGTTTAATATAGACAGAAACCTACACAGAACCATACCTGTATCATAACCTTTTTGTTGTCTGTGTATAGGGGCCGCCCGGACCTATTGGGCCACCAGGAAAGGAAGGATACCTTGGACAGCCAGGACCAATGGGACCACCAGGAACACGAGGAATCAGCGGAGAAATTGGACCCGAGGTGAGGCCAAAGTGACCCAAGCAACAATTAAAAATGTTCCCTAAATTTTTCCCACAAAATAAAAAATAATAAATAAATACAAAATATGAAACCAAAATCCTTTTGAACTGCCTTTATTGAATTACAGGGACCACCAGGAGAAGCTGGTCCACCGGGACTCCCCGGCCCTCCCGGACCCCCCACAGCCGCCATGGATGACCTGTTCGGCCACGACTACGACGCCGGCCCCCCGCCTCCTCCCGAGTTTAGCGAGGACGAGGCTATGCCCAACAGCAACGCGTCCACCATCTTGCCAGTAGACCCTGCGGTGCAGGCTACGCTGAAGGCCCTCAGCAGCCAGATCAACAGCATGAAGAGCCCAGATGGAAGCAAGAAGCATCCGGCCAGGACCTGCGAAGACCTGAAACAGTGCTACCCTGCCAAGAAGAGCGGTGAGTCCTGGTGGATCTATAATCCGCTCACTTAAGGGAGGTTGTGAGAGGCTTTTCGTATTTACTTTTGTATTTTGTATTATTTTGTATATAATACTGCATATTTGTATGGCCTTTTTGGCTGCTTTGTGGGGGACAGTGGGTTGAAAGAGAGAAAATGACGTGTAGCATTGGACCACAGGTCGAATTCGAACACAAGGTAAAGACTGTGGGAACAACGCTCTTTGCTGTTATCTCTGGCTGACGGCACATTAGCGATCACTGCATTTAATGCTACTGTAGTAAACTACAAGTGCCCAAATTCATAGATTGCTCTTGCAGGTGCAAGGGGGCAGCATAACCTGTAGGCGTCGCTGAGCAAGATGCCCTAACCCCTACCTGCACTTGCTTTGGATGAAAGCGTCTGCTAAATGATGAAGTAAATCTCAGTCAGTTATTCTCAACTGGTGGGTCGCGACATATAAGTGGCTCACAAGGGCATTTTAAGTGGGTTGCAGAGCATATGCCAAACCTTAATCTTTAGAAAGAAGCCCATGAATTAACTCTTGTTTGAATGTTCATGTTTCATGTAATTCATGTTTAATTGGCTTACTAGTTGAGTACTATTTCATTGAGTTTAGCCCAAATCGTTGATTATTTTTGGGTCGTGACACATGTGGGTCCTGAGGCTGACTAGTTGAGAACCATTGATCTAGGTTCTATTACACAACCATGGTTCCCTGAGTAGGGAATCAAGATTACTTGGTACTTACTGTGGTATCGGTGTCTACCAAGGTGCTGAGAACAGGTTGAGGTTGAGAAGGTGAGTTGTTACTTTATGCCCTCTGGCAAGGGGCAGGATTGGATTACATGATTTGTCAATGAAGTTCCACAGGTTACAGATTCCTGCGATAGGGAACATATCTTTCAGAAAACCTATACTCTGTGTGGTTCATAAACACACATTTCTCTCTCATTGCTTTTTAAGGAGAGTTCTGGGTGGATCCTAACCAGGGCAGCGCTGAGGACGCCATCAAGGTGCACTGCAACATGGAGACCGGAGAGACCTGCATCTCAGCCAACCCCTCCAACATCCCACGCAAGTCGTGGTGGAACTCTGCCAGGAACAAGCCTGTGTGGTTCGGAGCTGACATGAACCAAGGAACACAGGTAGGAACCTGTATGAAGATATTTCACCGCAAATGGTTAGCTTGTACGACTGCCAGCCTGAACAGTACTGGGGTTGTCCACAGTGTGACATGACATCTTTGTCTAAAAGTGTCTGCTAAATGTTTTATTTATTTTTTTACCATAGAGAGCTGATGCAATATTTTTTCGATCTTTACAATGATGTGCAATGTTTAACTTTTGATTTTAACTTTGAAATAGTTCCGTAGCTGTATGAAATAGCCAAAATGTCCACAGCTTTTCTATGGAGGTTTCCACCGATTTCTGAAGACACTGTTCTGAACACATCCACTTGTCTCCTTCCAGTTCACCTACGGCAACAAGGACCAGTCGGCCAACTCCGTCACGGTCCAGATGACCTTCATCCGTCTGCTGTCTAAGGAGGCGTCCCAGACCATCACCTACCACTGCAAGAACTCTGTGGCCTACAAGGACGAGAAGACCGGCAACTTGAAGAAGGCCCTGATCCTCAAGGGATCCAACGACCTGGAGTTGAAGGCAGAGGGCAACAACCGCTTCAGATACACCGTGGTGGAAGACAGATGCACGGTAGGCTTTTACAGTGTTAGAGTGTCTATTCATTGTGGACAATTGAGCGCCCCCCTCTTTGTTAAAGGTATATTTGGTTGCTAATAAAACAACATTCTCAAGGCCATAGTTAAATGTAAAAAAAAAAAACCCAATCTGAACAAAAGTATCTGCTAAAGCTTCAGGCTTTTACACTGTTAAATTAAATTAAATTAAATCATTATAGCTGTTATGGGCCTTTTATGACAGGAAAATGATTTGAAGAGAGAATAAATGATAATCAAAATCAAATCGAGTCTACAAGGCGTATTGGCTAAGGGGTTAGCGTATTAACGAGTTGAGCTATTCATACGTTATTATTTATTATACTGAGCCCCCCCCCCGCTTTGTTTAAAGGTAAAAACAGTTGCTGATGAATCAAAGTATTCAAGGTTCGAGGTAAATGTAAAAAAACAAGACGCTTCCACAGTATTGACACCTCAGGGGCCGTACCTTTCAAAACGTCATTCATCAAGGAAACACTGAACTCTGAAACATTGCACCTATCTGCCGCTCCACTCTCTTCAGTATATGGGGCTGTTGAAAGTGACCAGTTTATCTTTGTAAGTCTGTATTGTCGTAGAAACGCAGGATAGTGTAGTGGCTGGGGTGTTCGACTCCCAGCTAAAAGGCACTGGATTCGATAGGCATCCTTGAGCAAGATGCCTAACCCCTACCTGCTCATTAATAACATCTATTTAAATTCACTGTAAAGGCACTATTGATAAAAGCAGCTACTAAAATGACTAGTAAAAATGACCGATAAATATCCTCATCAACTGTTTTTTCTCTCTCTATTTTTACAGCAAGCCAATGGCAACTGGGGCAAGACAGTGTTTGAGTACAGGACACAGAAAACCGCCAGACTTCCCATTGTGGATGTGGCTCCTGTGGACATTGGCGGCCCTAACCAAGAGTTCGGTATTGACATCGGGCCTGTGTGCTTCTTATAGAGTAACAACAGGGGGGGGGAAGATGTCCTGGAGGACCCCCGAAACTATTGAACTGACAGCTGAGACGCTCAGCCACATTGTACATACCAGTACTGAGGACTATTCTGGCCCTGTGGCAAGATATTTATTGTGCCTTTCAAACAATTCCAAGACCTCCTGACATCCAACATGATTTGATTGTAAGTCAGATGAATGTTTGAGAGAAATTTACATCAAACACATTTAGTACCATTCAGAATAATTCCTTTGCCTTCTTTTTAAAGTTTGACTTGAGGGTTTTTTCCCCCCATGTTAGGAAGCACTCTGTAGTCCTACTTGGTTTAAAAGATGTTATCCACTAATGGCAAGTTTTTACTGAGCTAAAAACAGCTGAACACCTGAAAACCAACTGCTTTCTTCCTTGTTAGTTTGTACTGTTGTTGGTTGGTAGATGACAACTTCACATGCCAGTGGTTGAGTTTCTTTAGCCCGCCACTATGAACTGCTTCTAGGTTTGATAGATTTTATGTATTTTTTTTCTCCATTTCTTTTTATAGCACATTTTGAATGCAAAATGAAAAATTGTGGTGCTAATCGAGGAAACAAATATAGCACATCTGTATTTCTCCTTGAGACGGTTTTTGATAAAACCCCCCCCAACAAACTCTTTTTTTTGTATCCAGTTTATTGTGACTCATCCGTT
>OMNS01061451.1:3108-13846 GCA_900303225.1 Laemonema laureysi | reverse complement strand
CACCCCTCCCCCCCATTCATTTTTGAAAAGAAAGAAAGAGGGGGAGAGAGAGGGTGATATACATCTTGAACAGTGTTTCTAATTACCACTTTCTTTTAACAGGCACAAGTTTAAAAGTACATCCCAGAGGTAAGACACACACACACACACATACACACACGTCTGTGTGCTTGTATATATGCAATGTGTGTGTGTGAGACTTCATAAAAGGGACTATAGACTGTAACAGCTGAAAGAGCCATCTGGTACACACACACACACACACACAAAGGAGGGGCGAAAGGAGAGGAGGATCAAGGTGTTGAGAGGAGAGGAGACGAGGAGGAAAGGAAGAGAGTGGGAAACGGAACCATCCAGCATTGTTTTTTACATGAATGTTTAGGGGCCTGTGTGCTTGTTATATCCTATGGCTATAGCATTAGACACTATGGCTACAGCATTAGATACTATGACTACAGCATTAAACACTATGACTACAGCATTAAACATTATGACTACAGCATTAAACACCATGACTACAGCATTAGACACTATGCCTATAGCAATAAACAGTATGGCTATAGCATTATACCCTACGGCTACAGCATTAAACACTAGGACTATAGCATTATACCCTATGGCTACAGCATTGCACCCTGATGATGTGTGTTGGTCAGGCTACGTGGTGTGTTGGCCCAGATGGACGAGGGGCTGGTGGACCTGGCAGAGCTCAGAAGGAACCTGGAACTGGCTGCTACTGTTCTGGAGGCTGTGTACGTTGATGAGAGCAGGTAGGACACACACACAACACCTGTGTAGAACTACAGGTCGGAGACACAACACCTGTGTAGAACTACAGGTAGGAGACACAATACCTATGCTGAACTACAGGTAGGATACACAACACCTGTCTAAAACTACAGGTAGGGGACACAACACCTGTGTAGAACTACAGGTAGGAGACACAATACCTATGCTGAACTACAGGTAGGATACACAACACCTGTCTAAAACTACAGGTAGGAGACACAATACCTATGCTGAACTACAGGTAGGATACACAACACCTGTCTAAAACTACAGGTAGGGGACACAACACCTGTCTAGAACTACAGGTAGGATACACAACAGCTGTCCTCAACTATAGATAGGACAAGGGTGTGGTGTTGAGCAGGTGTGTGTGTCTGTGCATTTGCATGTGCACCCCTACAGACGTCTGCTGGATACTGAGGATGAGCTCAGTGAGCTGCAGGCAGAGTCGGTGCCTAGCGAGGTTCGCTATTGGCTGGCGTCGACCTTCAGCAGGAAGCTGGGTGTGTCGAGACGACGGCCAGAAGAGAAGCCTCGGTTCAGGAGTATCGTTCACGCAGTGCAGGCTGGCATATTCGTGGAGAGGTAACCAGATATATAATTACAGTGGTGAATACTGTTGCATCTAATTATAGTCTGTCTTTAAGTGGTGAATATATATATACACAGTATATATAATGTTTCCTTAAAGGTGCTATATGTAAAGAATGTACTATAAAATGTACTATTAAGGAAACAACAACGCTACAGCCAGTTCGTGTTCTCCTTTGAAATTTCCACGTTCAACGTTTTTGTTTTGGTATGTGTGTTTACTATTCTCCAAGTACCCCGGTTTGCCAGATATTAAACAAATTGGCATACAAACACAGCGTGCTGCAGCCATGGAAGCAAGCAAACGAACAGGATCAACTGTGATTGTAATAGATTCTACTGACCTAAAAAGCCTCGTCCTCTTCCGAAAAAGCTCCATGACTACAGCCATGCTAAAACACGTCTCATATATATTGTGCTTGTGTTCGTCGTTCAGTGTCCTCAACCTGGCAACACGTGTGAGCGGGCAGAGACAACTCTCTCCAATATTGTACATTTGGACTGCAGTACCCATTGTAAACGCTTGGTGTCATTGTTACATATAGCACCTTTAAAGCAGTGGTTCCCAGCTAGTGTACTCAACTTTAATTTGGTGTACCGTAGCCCCAAAAAGGTTGGGAACTGCTGCCTTAAAGGACCTACAGGCATACATCCAACATGGCTGGTATAACATACTATAATATAGAACATATAGAACACATAATATATATATATTTTCTATGTCTAAAGGATCTACAGGCGTACATCCAACATGGCCGGTCTTACCTACCCTCCTGCAGCTCTCGCCTCTCTCAAGGTAAACAGGATGTAACATCACAGCGCTCTCCTACCCCCTGGACGGTGGTGACAGCTTGTGATTGGTTGTTTTCCAGGAAATAGACAAGTGGTCCTTTGATGTCTTCCTGTTCCACGAGGCAACTGGAGAACACGCCCTCAAGTTCCTGACCTACGACCTCCTGACCCGATATGACCTCATCAACAGATACAGGGTAAACACACATGGGCGCATGCACACGTGCATATTCCATACATACAGGATGTCAACAACAGTGGCTAGAGACATTCTAGCTTTGTTAGTCAGTAGATGCATGTGTCAATAGAGGGGGTCGTGTGTGAAGCCGAGGGCTTCTATCCTGTATGACGAATGTCTTACAGATGATCTATGTCACTTAGATCATCTGTAAGACATTCGTCATGTACAGATGTGTACATGGTGTATCCACGTCACTGTTGGTGTCATTTGCCGCACATATGTGTGGATGAGGGGGGCGTGTCCTCCACAGCAGCTGAGGGAGAGGCAGGTGTGGTTCAATAGAGAGACAGACACAGCTGTAAGAGGTGAGCATAATGACCAACAAGGGAATATAGTATGCATTTTCCTCATGGTCTTACAGTGATGCTGGGTCCAGAGCTAATGGGACTCTTTAATTAGCCTATAGAGGGGGTCATGTGTGAAGCCAAGGGATTTTATCCTGCACATGACTAGCAAAGCTTGAGTGTCTATTGGTGTCATCCTGTACGTATGGAATATGTAACAATGTGGAGAGTAGTGACGGCTGGTGAAAAATATTCTAGGTGGGGCTGTGCCATATTCAGTCAGTTTCAGTAACCATCCCGATACAATTTAACAGAAACTACAGGATACCAGTGCTCTGTGAAATAGTCAGTTGATGTCAATATTAAAAGTTGAGGTATTCTTACACAAAAATATGAACAGAACACAAGCTGTTAGAAAGGTTGTTGGTGCTGGATGGTAATGAACTCGAAAAACCACTCCTGGATGTTACTGTTAGCATGGATTTATTGTAGCACAAGCACCAGCTGGCAGTGGGTGGAAATGTCGTCTCATCTGCTTAAATGCCTATAAAATCAGCGCTCTTCACTTCCTCCAGAATGTAATTCTTAAGCACTGACAGGATGCGATCCAACAGCTCGTTTTGTACTGTCTTTTTAAAGACATATCTTTAAAAATGGTAGCTGACTGAAGGTGCTCCTCCAGCACATTGTCGAGGGAGGCAACAAAATTCACCAATCCCTTGAAAATGCTAGGGTTGTCCGAGGAGCCAGTCTCGTCATGCCCACGCACTGCCAACTCAAAAGCCCCACAAAACTTTACACAATTGATTATTTTGGATAAACTGTTTCTTAACTGTAATCCGGTGGCCGTCGTCCAGCTGCGTAATGATGTTCAGTCTTCCTAATATGGCTAGCTTGACAGAATTATCCATATGTGCCCTGGTGTTCTCATGTTTCCTTAATTTCTCAGACTGCTTCATATCCCTCACTCCTGTAACTGTCCATGATGGATCTGTCCCTGTAATAAACAGCAAGAACAGAAAGCAAAATAAGGCATTAGCATGACTGCATCCTGCTAGCCAGGCCTTTTGTACCAGCTACGAGAGAAGCCTTGCATGTACTGCTTCCCTTTTTCGCTAGCCTGCTGTCTGATAGCGAGGTCAGGTTGATCGGGGCCAGCTCTTTAATCTGTAATTTCTCCGCCAAAGTTTTCCCCTCAAACTGATCTTGAAGGAGAGACTAGCCTTGACTTTAGCAATGGCTCACTTGGGGCGACAAAATAATCGCCCTTGTTGGATTAGATTTGAGGATGCCGATTGTTATGTTGTTGTTGCTAAATGTTATGTCATACATTCATATCTTGAATTAGCAATTGGTTAAACAGACCCGCCTCCTGTTGGCGATTTCTCCATCGCCCCAGGGCTGTTGAGAGCAGACAAGCGCATATCATATTTTACACATATTAATGGATGCATTCCATATTTCAAACACACAAATATTGACAATTTGTATAATGTATTATCATCATCATCAATAATAATAATAATTAAAGCTAAAAAGCTACCCGCGACCCATTCAATGCTGTCCCCGACAGCTTTAATTTTTCGTGTGCTATGCGTGTCAAAATACAAATGCCACAAGCGCGTTGTGATTTCTCACCGCTACTGGTCAATGTTTGTATGTAGTTTGTTTGTGAAAAGTCACAATTCACTCCAGCGTTCATCACAAGGGGGTGTAGATGGCACAAACCAAATTTGACATCACGTGAAGCATGAGAATTACACAAAATGTAGTCAATTTACACAACTTTGCCAGTAGGTGGCGCTATGAGTATGAGTTATGATTTGTATGCAAGACGTCTCAGGCCTGGACCCTTATGATGCATGAGAAATTCGAGGCAAAAAAAAAATCTGTTCAATCCAAAATGGCAGACTTCTGGTTTGGTTTAGGGTGGAGCTGTCAGAGGGATTTTGGTAGGTCTTGTCATGGCCTATAAGCATACCAAATTTGATGACTCTATGACAAACTTAAAGGTGGGGCATTTAATGTAGGGGGCGCTAGCAAGCCATTTTGTGGTGGCCATTGGCGAGACCCATAAAATACGTAATTTTACACCAGGTCTGAAATGCGTGCCAAACTTTCTGAGTATGGTAAGGCCCCCAAAAAGCCAATTCATTTATATAAATAATAATAATAATAATAATAATAATAATAATAATAATAATAATCACAACAGTTTCAATAGGGTCTTCGCGACCCCTTCAGTCGCTCGGACCCTAATAATAATAATAATCATGTTTTTTCTTTTGGTGGGTCAAAGAGGGTGGCTCCCTAGCACCTTCTATTGGCCAGCCACCACTGGTGGAGAGTTCTTCAGACTTTGCAGTCCTAGTGTTAGTTTCCCGTCTACAATTTCTTCAATGAATTCGAAAGTGTGGGTCAGCCATTTGGGATAGCAGGGCATACATGAGACCTAACAGTACCAAGAATGCATTGACAAATCATGGAAGATTGGTTACTACCTCGCTCTCAAGGACAATGGACATCCCCCCCCACACTTGCTGCACTCACTCACTCACTCACTCAATAATAACCAGTAGCCAAAGCCAACACACAACTCTTTTTTTTTTGGTTTTGCGAATACACAACTCATAATTAGACTGACAGACATTAGTTTAATCTGAAGCTACATCTTGCATTTGGAAGGTGTATCTATGTATTCATAAAGTCACATATCAGAAGTCACATGATGTAGCCTATTAGGCCTACCAAGTTTCGTAGTTATTATGCCCCAGACAGAATGGCTGTAAATCGTTTTTCATTTGAGGGGTTACAAAAGGAAAGGCCTACATTGTTTATTTAGGCTACCTTAGGAGATAAGGTAGGACTTCCTACTTTGTTGTTTATTATTTTAAGCTAGGTTAATTTTCTCTTCCACTTTCTGCTCCTACGTCATATCTCCTTGTCTACCTTCAAGGGGTAAGAGAAACAATATAACATGCTTAATCTGCATCCAGTCATTAATGGATCATAATCTACCAACAGAACATTTGGGGGAAAACCTGTGATGGGGTGGTAACTTATGCAAGACACATTCCCCTTTCACATCAAATTCATCCAAATACATTGTGTACGTGTTTTTTTAACAGTTCCTGAATCATCTGCAGGACAGGAACATAGAGAGTTGTGTGCAGAGGCTGCTCTAAATCATACTGTATTGGCATTGTGGCAACCCTAATGCTCGACATGTGTCCACGTAGGGGAAATGAGAAGGATGGGCAAAAACTACTTACATTCTTCCTGGACTGAGGTATTAGTGGTGTGCTTTCCTTCCGCTGGCTTCAGTGTCCTGGTGACAGAGAGAGGAGTAAATCAGTAGCATGTACTTAACAATTAAACATATGCTTAACCACATATACGATAACTGGGACAGGGGCCCACCACATGTTGTGTCTCCGCCTGCCATGTGCCATGTGTGAGAAAATCAGGGTTTGTGTGTACAAATTCATCAGCAAGAATGGCCGCTTTCATAACCTCAGTGGCTTTCTGTTCATTCAGAGAAGCAAATTCCACATAGGTTTGCCTATCGAGTTTACGGTAACTCCGAAAACGCTAATCTGAACTGTCATTGAGTGTCAAAGCCTGTTGAGGCTTACCTGTCAGAACACATTACGAAAGCAAAGTCCAAACTTTTCAGGGCCATCCTCAATATGTAGCCACTCAGCCACTCTCAAAATGGGGAAAATACTTCTCAACTTCCTTCTCAGAGAAAGGAGGAACTATACGTATGTTACGAATGACATTTATAACATACGTACATAACATTAATCAAATTCAAGGTGGGCCCGAACAGTAGGACTGCCAGCTAATGCAATTCTTTCATTTTCCACTTTCTGTAATTCTCTTACACCCATCATCTCTAACCTTTTAGTTGTTTTTGAGTTTCTAGTTCAATCTGAAGCTTCAGTGTCTCAGTCAACTGAAGAGGCGAGATAACAGATAATTCAGGAAAAGAGGCTTGTTCACCTAAACCTATGCTGTGTCTCAATTCGGATACTTCCGAACATTTCTATGTAGTACACCTTGTACACAATGTACTTATTGGTGTAGTGCGTGAATTTCGACAGGGTTGTGTTGTCTCAAATCAAAGACTGCCACTGTGTACTTGACGAAATGACGATTGCAACATTTGACCACATCTTCTTTTTTGGGGTGGGGAAATGCATCTGGGCACTCATTGGCACCAATATTTGACTACAATTGTCACCTGGCAAAATATCAAAATATCAGTTTGTTCACTGATTTTAATTCAATCATATTAATAACGTGCTGTTACTTTTCCTTGTTTGTGAGAGGCTGGTGGCCTCTCCCCTTCCGCTACATAGCCAAAATGGTAACTATTGAGGGTGAGAAGTGTCCAGCGTCCCACACTCAACTTTTTGACCGTTATGAGTACAACATCTGGGTACTTATAGTGCACTGCATTATACCATAATTGTCAGTGTGAATGTACTTATGCACTCAAAATAGCGTGTAAGTAAGTATGGCAGTACGCAAATTGAGACACAGCACAAGGTCTACAGCTGGTTTATCGAAACGTCTGACTTGTCAGTACCAACTTCTGTCAGAGAAAACTTTAATGCACCTTTTTGTCGATACCTGTAAGATCTACATGCTAGTGATCAGCAATCTTTAACAACTGTTCTTTAGTATAGGTATCTAGCAAGCCTTCAGATGGAGATTCAAAGAACTAGTCAACTCCAGATGCCATTGTAAAAAAATAACCCTAACCCTAACCCTAGCCCAGCACAACTCTGAAAGACTAAGGAGAATATACAAGCCAGGAAAACGTATTATGTTAATTATTAGTTCAACAAACGTCCCTGTAAAAACACATGCAGGCATCAAGCCAAGGAAGATACACTCACTCTACGCACACAATACCAAAACTTAAGGCCCAAAAAACGCTAGCTAGTCACTGCTACTTAATATACCTTTACACCATAGGCAAAGGGGACAAAAGACTGCCTCATACGTTTTTAAGCTGTAACAACCACATGCTGAAAATTACCAAACAGCGCAGTACACAGTAGCAAACGATAACCTACTGGCCATGAGGCCTCAAACTAAATCTGTGCTCCCTAACTCTGTCCAAACAAATTAAAAGGTGGTTCCAGTTACACTGATAAGCGGAGCCACTGGGCGCTATCATGAGGGGGATAGTTTTAGTGAGGAGAAACTAATAACCTAAATTAGCCTTCAGTGCCGTATCGGGCTTGAGGCAAACAAACACTAAACTTGTGAGCACTGATAGAGAACCAATTGATTAGCTCACCACAGGACTCCAAAGCGTACCCCCACCCAGGATTAATACCAAAAACAAAAAAGGAAAAATAACTAACTACAGCTAACTAGGGTAAGGCAGTTGATATTCAAACTCCAAACTACAGAGCATAAACACCCAACAGGCTCAACTTACCAATGCACCGCTTAAGCAGGAGGTCAGAGAGGGTGCAACAAGATGACACACATCCACCAAAACTCACTACAGCAAACAAACACACCTCAAAAAGGCTATCAAAGCAAATGCAAAAGGTGCAAATGCAAAAATCAAACAACGTCTAAATCCCGGATGAGCCCCCAATTATGTTACGGCTAGATTCCCCTGAGTCAAGCCATAACATAAAAGTGATGGACAACAAAAGTAAGGTGCAAAAAGTAACTTATTTTATTTAACTAATCAGATAAGCGTCCGTGTCATGTGTGTGGCAAATATAAGAGTGGACATGTAGGTGTCATGGATGTAAAGTTAGGATAATGGTAAGGAAACAGCAAATGTTCACCTGCAGGTGTAGCATTTTCAGCTGTAGGGATTCATCAAGGGCCACGGCTGATGGGAGGGGTATATTGCCACGGGAGGTTTGGCTCGGAGGGGCTTTCCCTCGGCTCATCTACCTCAGGCCTGCTAGTTCCCCACTGTCTCTCTCGCAGAGTCTGCATGATCTCTTAAGTCACCTGGTGATTTTCCAGTAATTTCCAGTGTCGCTACCGTGTTAGGGGCGGTTTGAATGGCATACAGTTCAGTCATGTGTGACAGTGGCTGGCTTCCGCGGCAGTTAGTCCTGGCAGGCCTGCTGGGACTCGGCTGTCCATCCGATGACCTCCAGGTAGGCCTCCACGTCGTCATCCGGCGACATCTTGGTCGCCGAGGACTTCTCTTGGTGTTGTGGTCCAATCTCGCTCTGGAGAAGCCCTCTGGGCCAGTTTAACCATAGCTGCTTGTAGATTAGCCTGGCCCTTTGTCAATTGTTTGATGGCCGCCTCCATTTGGTTCCTCGTAGTGGTTATCAATCTAGGGTGCCCACATTGTCCATCATATGTGGCAACCCTAACGCTCGACAGGTGTCCACGTAGGGGAAATGAGGAGGATGTCAGGCGGTTACGGGTAAAATCAACTTAAAGTCCAGTGGGCTACAGTGTATGTATAATGTGTGTATATTGTGTATTAATGTTTGTATCAATATGTATACAATATGTATGTGTGTAGATCCCGGTAAGTGCTCTGGTCCAGTACGTGGAGGCTCTGGAGGCGGGCTACAGCAGGAACAGGAACCCCTACCACAACCTGACCCATGCTGCTGATGTCCTGCAGACCGCACACTACCTGATGCTACACACTGGAGTCATGGTATATATTATACTATATACACACTATACTATATAAACACAACCTAATGTTACACACTGGAGTTATGGTATACACACACTAAAATATAATATTAGGGTTGGGTGATTTTCTGATAGAACAGTAGCCTAAATCACGGTTGTATAAAATGATGACCATATCAATACGATCTCAAAATATGTCTCTAGTTAAAAGCGTTTTTAAAAGCGTATTTCATTTAGTTCACACTTTGGGGTTGTCTGCTGCTGTATTTGAGGCTAGAGAATTTGATCTGACTTCAGCGGTGGGTAGAGTAGCCAAAAACTGTAATCAAATGAAAATGAAATTAAAAATTACTTGAGTAGCGAGAAACTTAACAAAACTTTTCTTTAGTTTTTTAAACACCGGCACACTACTGGCCTTTACACAAACCGCCTGAGCACAAGGGACCAGCCTATAATAGTGAAGGCGCTAAATTGGTAGCTAGCGCTATCACCGTGAGTGAGCTAGTTAGAAAATGTGACGGCCCCTGTCTGTGAACAACTAAAATAGAGAGCAGAATAAGATTAAGGTTGGAAAACCTTAATCTCCGACACAGACAACATGCTGGATGCATGTTGTGTGTGTCTGAGAATATAGGGAGAATTTATGAATGACCTTTAATATACATTGAATTGGATTTGCTGATTTTAAATCCTCAACTGAATGATAGAATTCCCAGTTTTTTATTTTCCCCAAAATTAGCACTACCTTTATGCTGGCTTTATGGTTGGTATGTGCGCAAAGCTCGGTCTATATAAATATTGATGAATGTGAGGTATAAAGTGCTTGTGGATTTCTTTTCTTACTAAAGCAGATAAGATGAGTGCGAATGAGTAAGATAAAATAATCCTGTCAAACGATACTGGCATACATGCAGAATATGGAGAAAAAAACATGAATTATGATGTTACTGCTAGCTGGCTACATCGCTTCATCTCCCAGTGAAACTGCTTCTCAAAATCACCCCGTTTGAGGCAACCAATAGCCAGATATAATGCTGATTTAATAATTCCTTTCGGTTTATAGGCCTAGCCTAGCCAACTAACATAGAGTTATGAATAGCAAGCTTATGAAGGTCATAATTCATCGCTAGTCTATTACTCAAACATGCCTAGTAGCCTTATACTGAATTTAATTAGTTTATTACGTATCAAACAAGAATGGATAAAAAAGTGATTTGCAGATGATTGCTTCCACCCTGTGGCAGAAGAGAGCGTAGCAGCTCATGGCACACTGGAATATAAGATGTGCTCTGTAATTATACAGTTGCTTTTTGACGGTTGAACCATGTATATATATGTGTGTGTGTGTGTGTGTGTGTGTGTGTGTGTGTGTGTGTGTGTAGCATTGGCTCAG
>OMNS01061437.1:0-19401 GCA_900303225.1 Laemonema laureysi | reverse complement strand
GGTGGGGGAGAGAGGGAGAGAAAGAGAGAGAGAGAGAGAGAGAGAGAGAGAGAGAGAGAGAGAGAGAGAGAGAGAGAGTTGATGTGGGCGTGTCTTACCTTCTATTGGCGAGGTTTTGAGCCTGCGGCAGATCCCCTGCACGTCGCCGTAGCCGTCCCTTATGTTGGCCACCGCCTCGCCACTGCGGAGCTCCATCAGGTTCCTCAGGTCCATGGTAGTGATGCCAAAGTCCCCCTCCTGGCTGGGGTCTGCCACCGAGTTCCCAGGAGGGTGTTCTGCAGCACTGTTCGCCATTTTTTCCCACTTTTCTTCACAACAGTTTTATTTTCCCCGTCTTTCTGTCCCTCTCTCGTATCACACTACTGGGTCCAGAGGTAGCACTAGCTCCAGAAACACTTTGAGAGCTTGTTGTGCCCAAAAAGGTAGGAGCTACTGGAGATGAATGTCTGAAGTTCAATCCTTAACTCGATTTGCACGTCAGTAGATCTGGAAACCAGGATGTAAACATGATCTTGTGGACTCTTCTTACTGCAAAAGGAGAGGAACAGAAAGATGTTTGAGCCAGGCAGCTCATTGATGTAGTAAAAACATCATGAGGATAAAGCCATCAAATTGGATTTGAAGTCTCTAGGGGTAGCAAGCACAAGACAAGTAGAAGCTAATTTTAGTAACATCATATCAAGCGTTGATCTCATTTATAACAATTAACAGGTGCCAGCGTCAAGCATAAGTGTATAGAGCGCTTATTGATATGACTTAAATATTACACACAAACAGAACAGCTGGATTCTACAGAGGGCAACACATCATGGATTGATTAGCTTCCTCTAGATATTTTTTGCACACCACACAACGCATTATTTAACAATTTAAATAACTGTTTTCTTTCAGGGAAAGACACACAAGGGGATTACAACCACAATGGCCTTGATGGATTTCTTTCAATCTGTTAAGGGTTTCAACTAGTCCACTTGGTTGAATGGATAACACGACTGAATGGATTACATTACAATCTGTTAAGGGTTTCAACCAAAACTCCACTTGGCTGAATGGATAACATGACAATCTGTTAAGGGTTTCAACCAAAACTCCACTTGGTTAAATGGATAACATGACAATCTGTTAAGGGTTTCAACCAAAACTCCACTTGGCTGAATGGATAACATGACAATCTGTTAAGGGTTTCAACCAAAACTCCACTTGGTTAAATGGATAACATGACAATCTGTTAAGGGTTTCAACCAAAACTCCACTTGGCTGAATGGATAACATTACAATCTGTTAAAGGGTTTTTTGGGTGCAAAAATGTAAAAGGTAGTAAAACAGTAGAAGCCTACACACCCATACAAACCAATTCAAATTCACCCTGCCTGACAATGTTCCACTCATGTGACAGCGATTTACAAGCAAGTGTTAAACTATGAGCAAAAGTTATCCAGGCTTTTAAAAACTCTCTCTCACTCTCCTCTCTCACACGCATACACACCTTTTTGTGCTGTTGTTTGACTAACACTCAAATTAACACCACACATCTATTCTGAGAGTTTCCTGATCACCTTTTATACCTCTCATAAAAGACTATAGGGTTAGAAGAAATAACAG
The DNA here is from genome assembly GCA_900303225.1 of Laemonema laureysi. Classification (NCBI taxonomy): domain Eukaryota; kingdom Metazoa; phylum Chordata; class Actinopteri; order Gadiformes; family Moridae; genus Laemonema; species Laemonema laureysi. The sequence continues at coordinate 17,799 of OMNS01061437.1, read as the reverse complement.
AAGAAGCTCGTCTTGGAGCACCGGCTTCACCATCAGACTTTATTATCAGTGGTACACTAATATGTCACTATGATTATTATTATTATTGTTATAATCGATAAAGTAGTAGGCTTCACATTTCACTCCAAATGCATTTAACCACATGGAGGAATCTTGGAGGAAGCTATTTTATAATCTGACGATCGGCTGCTTCAGCACCATTGGCCATTCAAAAAAACCAAAAACAACTTGATTGGCTGACACAAGACAGCACAAGAGTCATAAACATTGTTATGTCTTCCCTGACAACAATGCACAATGCATCAGTTGACTCATTTAGCATAGAGTTCCATAAGTGCAGGCTGCCCGTTGAACGACTGCTGACGACTGATTGACCGGTTACTCTTATTTCTGGCGTCATATTGAGACCTTGTGGACTATGTATGGTTCATGGCTGGTTTAAGCAGCCTCACCAGCCCCCGATTCTTATCAGTCTGACTCGGGCCAGGTGAGGCTGCTTAAACCAGCTAACAACCAACCACACTCCACAGACCTATAGACAAATTAATGTAATTATCTACTTATTTTACTTTTTGTTGATAATGTCTGGTTACTACTACAACTTTGCCACCCAGGGTTAAGCAATGTTATGCTATAAAATTCACATTAGTGAAAAGGATCTTCTCGTTGACCAACATGCCTAAGCTCCCATCGGATGAATGAACAAACGACCCCACAAAACATCCAGTCTTCAATGGCCAGATATTTATATATTTATATATATATATATATATTTATATTTATTTATATTTATACATATACCTGACGGACACTCTGGGCAACACTACACTACATACGGGACAAGAGATACAATTCCATGATTACCAAATGTAGTGCTGAAGACAGTCACCTAACCAAAGACGGGGCCAGGTGACATATTGTGAAGACGACAACAACAACAAACCCAACACATCAGTGAAACGAGACAAGAACTAAATAATAATAAAAGAATACTATTTAAAAAACTGTCTGCTTAGAACCAATACAAGGATTACTGTGCAACAGAGTGGTTTCAAAGATCATGAAAAAGTACTTAGTAGTAGTGTCTATTATTATATCTAATGGTTGAGCATCTGATGGTGTCTGTTGGTGTACTATTCTGTGTCTGTTCTGTGTCATGTGTAGCTACAAGTTATCAACTACAGATTAAATGATATGGCAGCCACTACACTGCTGGTAGCTGCATGGAGTAGTGAGTGTATAGGGAGCATAATAATGGAGGCACATGTTGAGAACATTTCTCCATCAAACTTCATCTAAATGGAGGGACCCATTGGCTGGTGTGTAGGTCTGAATAGTCGTAGGCCTACCCCATGTACACGCTCAAATAGCAGAAATAAAAGATGAATGGGTGGGGATTTGAACATACAACCATTTGGTCCGAAGGGGAATTAGAAACTTGAATGGACTATCTTTCAGACTGGAAACCTAAACAGCATAGGGGCGGTGGTGTATGAAGTTGGTGTAGCCAGAACTGTCACTGTGTCAAGTTTTATATTGTGTCATGGTATCATGTCTGTCTTAGGTAAACCCTGTTACTGTTACTGGGGATGCAAGAAATACCCAAAAAACCTCAATTCAAATACACGGTCCAACTCTCGACGAGTACTCGTTTTGTAGTAGCTTTTTTCCACGTCTTTAGTTGGTCTTTAGTTCCCCGTGTGAGATCGACATCACCATTAAGCTGCCTATGGTCCTCATGTTGTGTTTCGTTTCAGTTGCTTGTTTCTTTTCCTTTCCATACTCCATGGAACCATTTGGACCACTTAAAAACATGTTGACTCAAAGCACCGATCCATAACATCTGCAGTACCATGGTTACGCAGAGAATTAAACACAATACAAGCTCCACTGATAAGTACCTCCATGCAGCATCAATCTGATTGCATCATTCAGTCGCTGACATTTTGAAATTGGAAATGTTAATTCATGGACCATTTTAATGAACCCTTCTTGTATTTTATATATATTATATATTGTGTTCACAAAAATGTAGCGTAATGAAAAAAAATTATTTCTCACACACACGCACACGTGACAGATGTTGCGAGGAAATGATGGAGGGAAAGTGATGAGCGTGGTGTTAAGTGCGAGGAGTGAGGACATGACACTAGGAGCCATTGGATCTGGGTCTGCTGTGTTCCGCTCTCATCGTTTCCCTGGTTCTCTTTCCCTGTCCCACTCTCCACCTCCCTGCCTCTGCAGACACACCTGCCTTGCATACCAAATCAGACCACTGCACCGCCCTCATCCGGTAAAGCCTGCCTGCTCAGCTCCCAACACACGCATGCGTACGCACACGCACACACACACATGCACGCACACACACGCACACCAAAATAAACATGCCCATGGCCCCACCCTCCAGAGGAGTGTTTGTGTTTTTGCAGTGTTGGCAATGGCGCGTAGCTCCTGTTAAGGGTGCATGACATGTTATGCCTCTGAACACATTCATACAAGATTGGCAAAATTGTAAACACTGTTCAGCTCAATTGTTTAGAGAGTCAAAGGTAAAGTAGATCTTTCTAGATAGATAAGTAGAACTCCACATTGATTTTCAACCGCCAAAAATGTGCACTAGCGTCACACACAGCAAGTCCCTGTGTTTACTGAAAGGACCACGCGACACACAGCATTTCATACTAAACCATTTCCCTTCCTGCTTAAATACCGACAGTTCCTTTAGGAAACGTCTTCCAACTTCCCCTTTATGATGACTTATTCCAACTTGTTTATGTACCTGAATCTGTCTGGCTGAGAGGGGGGCAGGGGTTAGAATGCAGACAGGACCACACCCATATCTGCAGTCATGTGACCAGAGAGGAAAGGGAAATCCACGTCACTGCAGAACCAATCCCAGACACAGAGGACAATGGGGAGAGGACAAGATGGACATACAGATTGAGAGAAATCGAATTAAGAGGAAAGGCAAATGCGTTGTGAACTGGATTAGTCTTGGGGGGGAAAAGGAAAAAAGCAAGAGAAACAGAACACTTATAAATAGAAAGAAAAAGCAGAAATGCGAAGGACAATAATTGTAAAAGCAGGAAACAGACACAGAAGGCTGCACAGAGAGATTGTGTAAAGGCTTTGGACACACGTGACAGGTGTATTATTATTACTATTAAAGTATTATTAAAAGAGAGAGTAACCTATTTTGGAGCTGACTTGAACCACATTTTGTACTATTTACTGCAGGTGGGAGCAAAAGTTGTTATTTTAGTCTAAACAGCAAACAAGTGACACTTATACAGCTCATCCACAATATTCTAACACATTAAGAAATAACTTATAAAACACCCATTGGGCCATTTAAGTATTCAAACCAAATGTCTTCCTGATTGATTAAAGCATTGCTAACACGAGTCAATGTTGTACAAATCATTAACTTTCGCTTGTCCTCCTGATTTATTAATAAGACATAAATGCTATTACAAATGATGATCAAATGAGGTTTATATAGTTATGATATGATTCAGAACAGATTTTCTTCTTGTCATTTACCATTAACTCACAATTGTGAGTTAATGAGTTCAATTGAACTGCATTTTTGTTTGATTATATGTAAATATTTGTTCACTTCTACATATCTTCTTGAACACCTGCTGTGACGGTGGGCAGCACTCCACCACCTCACAGTGACCAACAACCTCCTGAGACTCATTGTAACCTCATTCTCTTCCACACACGCATAACATCTGACCACACAACACATAGGGGAGTTATACCAGCTCACAAGAGGAAAATGTTGGTTTGTGAATATCATCCACCGAGTGGCATTATGGCTAACTGCCCACTTTAATTTGAAAGGGGTGGGGGTTATACGTTACATTTCAGAATTATTGCCTATATTTATCATACATATTGATCTACAACTCCCCTATGGAGATGGAAATGGGCCGAGCCAATTCTATACAATCATCAGTTTCCTTTCCTGTTGAGAGAGGGGAGGTGAGTTAGTGTTGCCAATGGTGTGCTACTAAATTGAACCTCAGTGCTTGTTAAGTTGAGGCATTTTCATACCGTTTGGTTTACCCAAATCCTACAGCCATTTGGGTTTCATAAAATTTATATGTTCCATGATTGAATATTACTTTTTTGCAAAACACCCTAACAAATTGCACTACTGTCTATAGTTTGGTAGATTACTTGTGTGGTCACTGACAATAATGGACATCTACAAGAGGGTATAAAATAAAGAATAACTTTTGTACCAAACTTCCTTTGAAACAATGAGGAAAATGGGGAATTGTCACTGCATGTGAAAATGTGAAATATCATCTCTCATCGTGTGCTTCTCCATTAGCATGTACGTTAGGAGAAATGCTTGATAGACTTGATTCATCTTCCAATGTACCACAGAGTGACCTTGGGCAAGGTCATTAAACCCTAGTTGTGAAGCTCATTTCCCACCAGCGTACAAATCAACACGTGGAGACAAAAGAAATCAGCTCTGCAAAAACGCTTCCAATCCAAATACATCCAATCCCGTCCACTCCGCAGTCAGTGTGAAACCGCAATTACAAACATATTTCTTAATATACGGTCAATGACGTGTTTAAAGTACATATTGGATCGTTTCAAAGCAAAACAGGTTCATTGAATATTTGCAAGTCACTTTTTGCATGTATTCAATGGCAGGTCGCCAATGCAACTATACAGATAGGATTTTGTGTGAATTTTGTGTGAAATGTCTATTTATGTATTTATTTCATGGATTGCATTTATTTAACTGTATTCTACACCTCACACCTCTTTGAAAGTGATTTCTTTTGAAGTGTTTCCAAACACCTGCACATTTAAGATCCGCCCCAAATTGTTGGAACACCTAATGAGCGCTGTGGCTCTCGGGGGGCAGGGACGTCCTGACTTTGATAGAACCCAGGTTACTGTGCTCTCGAATGCGGTTAGTCAGCCAGGCAACATATCCAGGGGGCTCTAATGGCAGTGCAGATTCAAGGAAATAATAATAAAGAATAAGAATAAACTAAGAATGGTACCAAGTGGCAATAAAATACTTTCTAACACATGTTAGAAGGTATACCAACAAACGAAGAGAAACGGTGCTTTTGTGGGATGGGACACAACGGTGGACAAGGCTTTCCACTAGAACTGGCAGGAGGCGCTGCGCACAAAACAAGCTGTTCATTGACTACAATCCAGCATTCAATATTATCGTGCCCTCTAAGCTCATCATTGAGCGCAGGGATCTGGGGCTCAACAACCGCGCTTTGTGCTACAGGTCAGTGTTGCATTGTGGACTTCCTGAAGTGCAGCAGGCAACACCACCTCCACATCCACGCTGACTCCCAGCATTGGATCCCAACTCGTGGCTCGACCAACACCTTCACAGAAGTCTGCTGAGGACACCACCATCATTGGCCTGATCACCAATAACAACACAGAGAGAAGGAGGCAGCCCTGACATCATCTAGTCACGGCAACAACCAAACACAAACTTAATGTCAGCAAAATTAAAAAGAGATGATTGTGAACAACAGAGGAGGAGGAGGCAATGTCCAATTGACCAATCAACAGGACTAGTCAGTAGCTCCTCAACACAGGCTTGTTTTTGTCTACACTGTTGAGGATGTCGAGAATGGAAACATTTAATTGCCATTAATGAGTGCTGTTCATTGTCTGTTAAGTTACAATAAACTTGAAACTTCTAACACTGTGGCAACAGAAGGCTATGTACAGCCTTCCATTAGCAAACCATGTCATCTTGGCAATTTAGATTAAGGCAGCAGTACATGAGCACTACGAAGCTGTGCTAATTAAATCTAGTGTATACAAGTGGCTGGCACACCTAGATGGGAAAATGCAGTTAACACTAGGAGTTGGTACAACATTTTGGTGCGTTTTAGGTAATGCTGCCAACCGAATCTTGATGAAACGGATTCAAAAAACCGAAATCAAAGAATTGTGGCGTAATGTAATTGAATCTGCAAGTTGTAGAGTTAGCCAACTGGCTAAAAGAGTAGCTTAGCTACTCGCAGTCCAATATATAAAGGGTGCTCATTCAATAGTTTGCTAAAACTAAACCATAGAGCCGTCGTGCACACAACACATGAGATGCTATCCTGTCTAGTTATCATGTTTGCAAAAATAACACTTAGCACTCAATCGAAAAACCTTAAAATATGCCTTAAGAATTCAATCACACTCACACTGACTATATATCTGCAATCATCGAAGAAATCTGCGATCTGTGAAAATGAGGCCTTAACCACAGTCACGTTGTGTACAATACACACATCTCCAACTGCATTGCACAGAGACTTCTATGATTGATGCGTTGTCATGGAAACTGTTGGGCAGCTCTGCTCAATAGGGGAAGCATTATAAAAAACTGTGGTCGCCTGTTCATTTTAATGAAACTTTCCCACAAAATATGCAGTAAGTATCAAAAGCGGAAGCTACACCTCTTTCTTCCTGTGTAGGAGATTTCAGCCCCAACATGCTCAGAGAGATCAAGGAACTGACATTGTCCGAATGATTATGATTATGATGATGATAAAAAAGGCTGCTTTTATCGATGCAGAGGGTTATGGCAATACACGTTACTGGACAGATTGGACGGAGTCATAAGGAAATCATACTGTGTGGAAGTGGCAGTGGTTCTTTCACTGCTTTATCAAGAAGAGACATGAGGACATTCTGGTTCTTCTTTCCACAAAGCCAAGCACAAATCGGGACACATGTTGCCTGGATATTTTCAGTGATAGGTTAAAGTTGTATTGTATTGTTCAGATCAAAAATACCAGCAAACCCAAAGCTGGCTACAGCTACACACAGACACACAAACAGCATATTGACATTTATTTGACTTCCAAATCAAAATGAAATCTAAACGACACATACACCGAATAACATTTCAGCTAGCCACTATGCAGCTTGCCGGACCTTGGAGAACGGAGAATGCCTGTTTCCGTACAAACACAGGAATGGCTACATTGTCAAACTGCAGCACCACACCTAGTTTCTCATTCCACTGGCCTTACTTGGAGCACTGACTTTCACAACAAATGGTATAGATGATTAATCTTAACAATGTATGCTTCTCCTTGGCTGTGCAGCCAACATCTCTCACTGTGGACTGTGGCCACAGTGAGGCTACACAAGCTAAAAGGAACCATAAGAAAAGAAAACCCACTGTTTATGCGTTTATAAAACGCCATAACTGTCTTCTTGATGATCAAAGTGGAGTATTCAATGCTAAAAATAAGATTTCTTACAGCCATTTTTCTCTATCAGGGAGACAGTGCATGCTGACGACTGCCATGCTTCTGCTTGTTCACACCTCGGCAGAAATGATTTTTTCTGCCAGCCCACGCCACATCCTTTTTGAGCCTACAGTCAAAGTAGGATTGAATACTGTAGGTTAGTAGGATATTTATAATATTTGCAGGGAGCAGCATAGGCCTACCAGAGAGCACTAATCAATGTGAATATGCTTCTTCCGAAGTAAAAAGCATGCCATACAGAATAACATAAATGAACAAATATTTACAAATGGCCCCTGGAGTAGGAGATCACCGATTCCTCATGACAATCGTGATCAGACCATGTGTCGTCGATCGGCACTACCCTACCTCAGATACCCCTTTGTTAATAATAATAACAATTAATTGCATGTATATAGTGTTTTTCAATACACCCAAAGTGTGTGCGGGGGGATATGACAACCTCACCCACGACCAGTGTGTAGCACCCACCTGGGTGACACGCGTCAGCCAGTATGCCCCAAACACTCACCACACACTGGCTCTCACAGTGGAGGGGTGAGGAATGAAACTATCCAATCAGAGAGCAGGGGATGATTGGGGGGCCATGTTGGTACAAGAGCCAGTGGATCTGAAACATACTGACCCAAAGACTTTTTACTGACCCTCACTCAAAGTTGGAATTATCAGCATTAGAAAACCAAAGACTTGCGGCACAATACTACGACACATGCCAACGACGGGCGTGAGCCGTTATTGACACATGCCTTGTGATGGAGCCAAATAATGAACACTTTCATTTAATGCCAAATACCTTTTTTAATATGTATATCACATTTTGTAGCACTGGTCCGATTGGGACAGTGAGCTGAAAGTTTTACTGTCCCGATGTGACGTTTTACTAGCCTTATTGTTGAACCTTGAGTGTGCATGTTTACCGGTGCACTTCACAACACAGGAAGCCAGCGCGTGAGGTAAAAACTGGTAATGATATATGTAGAATCATAGGAATATTTAGTTTTCTACAGAAGTAGTGCGATTACTTATGTTTAACAAACATTAAATTCCCATCACATGGGCCTCTGTATGGTATGAGTAAAGTAACCCAAGATGGCTGTAAACTAATCATTACTAATATAGTTTTTAGTGATTCACGACCATTGCATGAAAAGGCCTGTGGAAAACAGTATGGGGAAAAAAGGATTCAATTAGAGAAACATTTAAGAAAAATCCAAATTACAAGGAAATGTAATGTAATAAGAGAACAAGAGAAGTGGACAGCAGTATTCAGCTATGTTAGAGGTTCAGCCATGCCTCGTTTCATAAGTGATCACACATGGTAATAGCCTTTTCATCTAAATTGTTAATCTTCTTATATTTTATCACATTGTTCTCTCTCCATCTCTCTGTCCCACTATGTGTCATTTAGGGACAGAGAGCTCAGAAGAGAGATTTTGATGAAAAAAAATAAGTTGCCAAAGGATGTGCAAACCAGGAAACTAAAACTTAATCATTTAATCTTTTGTTTACTGAGTGCAATTTGGAGGCCTTTGGCACTGTAGCAGTGATGAAAGGCTATACTAATAACCTAGAATTGCTTGAAAATGAAATCCCCTACTAAACAAATAACCCTAACCTGAGTTTGATATTCCTCTATATAACACAGCATGGGCTGAATGTAACAACTCAATATAATTACCTTAACTAAAATAAATAACACAAAGGCAACATGCCATTTTGAACTAGAAGAGAATAATATCTCTTCATCAGTATGTCTGCATGCATAGTGTGCACACTGATATCAGTATGCATTCATTTTCCAGAAGAGGCGCACAACAGAAAACAGACCTTGTTCTCTGCATCACATGAGTGCTTGGGCCCACAGATGACTTGCATGTGCTCCTCCCCCTTCAGCAATGTAGTGCAGGGCTTGCTTGTGTTAATTCATAAGCTGGTATCAATTCTCACAAATGTGGTGTTTGGGAGAATTGATGTGGCAACACGTTTCCTCAAGGCCAGGTCTATAGAGCGGACGCGTGGCCCTTTCATGTACTGGTGTGTGATTCTGCATGAGCCGCCATACGATATCCTTGATAGATGCACACCCACCCGCATGAGTTTTCTGGTTAATGTCCAATTACTCAGTTTGGAAATATATAATTCTGTTTCGTCAAATGTGCAACATAGGATTAGAAAGTGCACAATTGGGTGGATATTTTCAGACACGCATGCATACTGTGCAGTGCAGCACCATGTACATCAGTACATGAGTAGGAGGGACCGTTGCAGAATTTTGAATTAGGTGGCCACGGCTTCCTAAAATAGGCTACTAAACTGTTATTAAACATGTTTTGAAGTATTTTCAATAACATTGAACACGTCTGTCAAAGTGTCATGATTATAAACAAATACGGCCTACACTGCCCTTGATATTGACAATGACGTGATGGGCATTTCATGTCTAACCCAAGTGAACCAGGACTGAGTTCATAAATTATGTCAAGCATAAACATGGTAGGCCTACTTGAGGAAAACGTTACCTAAATTTAAATGTTTAAATCAAATAAGGTTTGAGTGAAAACTGCATGAAATAAATCCACATCCTTGTCCACCAAGCGGGAGCTCCCACAGTAGCTTTAGGACATAGAGATGGACGAAGATGTATGCTACTCCCTCAGGGGGAAGGGTTGAGTATTCATCATGACAATGACACAAACAATCTACCACAACACTGTACCTCCATATGTTGAATAATGAACTTGTTCTGAATAACTAAATCCAAAACATGGTCCGTTTATGGTCCATTTTTGACATCATTGAGAAATATTGGCCACTGCTGCATCAACTATGAACTATCCCACCTTTAGCTAAAAATAACATTTGTATCTAATCAATTTTCAAATTGTCCATCCAGAAAATGGCAAATGCTATTTTGAAAAGGTATCAATGATCTCAAATCACCTGATGGACAAATGACACAAATATCGGTTGCCTAAAACAGCAAAGTATAATGAGCGATCATGTCTTTAACAGACTACAGCAACGTTCTTTGAAAACATGTATTCCTCGAAGCAGAGGGGGAAAGATGGCGCGAATATATATGTAAATATGTCTTGCTACATGGAGTCATAATCATCCATATTCAACACGATTAACTTTCCGCAGCTGCGGTATTGGCGATTAATAATGTATGTTGTGCTATGTAACAAGTCAAATGGGAAATTTGTGACGCTGTGTAAAACTGGTGTTGGGGAATCCGCGTGGAAAGGCTACAGTAGCCAAAATCATATTAAAGTTAAAAAGGTGTTTAGAACAATTATTCACATTTACATAGATGTCAAATTGTGTGGTGGATAACAGAGGAAACATGACAAGAAACAGTATATCCTCGTTGGAGGTCAGAGAAAAAAAAACAAGAAGCCATATTGCGGGATCTCCCTTTTTCGAAACGCAATAACTAGAGGACACACCCAAAATCACAAGGGGTGGGCCAGTGATCTTATCCTTAAAAAATGACGTCAAGAGAACCGACCTGGCGAACAACAAGCTTTTAGGAAATGAAAACAAGACGAGGTCTGTCTGCGTTTGCCGCTTCACTTCTCAACAAGTTGCTTTAGAAGCGCGAACCTACTGTCCATAAAGAGGGACGTTTGGAAAAACAAAGCAGACGTAGTTCCTTGGGTCTATTGGGGGGAAGCCGCACGAGCAGGATATACACGCTTATCTGGAAACACCCGTCTAAGCAGAGGCATTTACACACCTCGGCTTCCTCCAAACGAAAAGTACTGCTTTCTATTCACAGGCTACATTATGATGTGTTTAACCAGATGTACATTTAAATAGACTACGCAATAACCAGGGAAAGACATGTAACCTCTGCGATGCCCCTCTTCGGCATCCCAGTACCCGTTGTTATACATACTGCGTTGCGGGAACTGCGATTCCTTCAAGCAGAGACTGAAAGACGCCACTGAAAACAATGAAATCTACTGAAACTCATGCGCAAACAACACGAACGCAAAGCGTACGTGTTGGTTTCGACTAGTTTCAGGTTAAAACTAACTACATCTATGTCTTATTGTTCTCGATACGATAGCTCGAGTTCACACCTGTGGAAAAAGACATCGCTGTCAACAGCTGTTAACTGGTTGTGTCGATTATGAAAGAAACAGAAAACCTTACCCGGGTGCTCAGCCGCGTAGACAAGGGGCAGTTAGTCCGTCGATGGTACACGAGACTCGGAGACTCGTTTACAATCCACTCGTGTGTGTGTGTATGTGTGTGTGTGTGTGTCAAAGCCCTCCTCTGCTTTGATCACAGCGAAATGACATATAACCAAGACATATATCGGCCTACACACCAAGTGTTTGGTGTTGTTAAAAGATAGGGTTGTTCTCGCGGCAGCAGCGACAAGCCTTTACTCGTAGGGCGAGGACATGAGAGCAGAATTCTGGGAAGTTTGGGTTAGAGGGATTTGTTGATTTCCACCGGGACCCGGCTTGACAACTGCGATAGAAAGGAAACTCGACGAAGAAAACGTGGGTTATCTGGCCGAATATTCACAAGGAAATACACGCTGTTCCTCCTCAATGTCTGTAGCCGCGTTGCCGTAGTTAAATCTTGACATGCAGTGCAGCCCGGAACAAACAGCTTCGCCTGATTTCCCCCTGGCAATCTTCTCCGGAGTCTATATTTATCCGAACAACACCGAAAAAATATAGTTTACAACAGGTCCGTAGTAGTCAATTTGCAACAGATATGTTTGGAATTGAAAGTTTTAAGTAGGCTTGCATTTAGACGTAGCCCTAGCCCACATCCGCACCGTAAAAGAGCAGATGAGGGACAGTGAGCACGGGCCAAAAAAAGAGTTCCGAGGTCTTCCGTGATTTTCGTGGTTGGAAATTGAAAGGAAGGAGGGAAGCTGCGTTCGGTGCAGTTGCAGGAGAGCCCCGGAAAAAGCGAGAGGGGCGGGACCAAAGCAGGATTCCCTTTTCTAAACTGGATGTTTAGAATGTGTCTGATTGTAGGATTGGTCTGAATGCAAACGGATGAGCACCAAACTAAATTCCGTATCCAGTTCTAGGCCTACGTGTCAGTGATTTTCACTGTAGCCAAAAGTAATCGACTGGCATATAGCCTAGGTCTATCCCAATAAGACCTATTATTGCGTTTGGCGATACATATTAATTACGTCATTCAATATAACACTACTACTTACTCCTCACCCATACATGCCGCGAGATGTTATTTAATTTTGGGTTTCAACTAAGTGTTTTTGCATCTGAGCATAAGCCACCGACGTAATACACCGCCATTATGTATTGTATTCCACATTGTGTACATGTAGGCCTAATCTTACAGATACATTATGCAAATACATTATGCAGTCCCTACCTAGGCCTACCTTTTAGACTATACATTATGTATCTTCTGCTTTTTCATAACCTGATAAACAGTTTTAATTACTTTTATATAAAAGTAGCAGTATTCCTGAATATTGAGACTATGTCCAATGTTTTTAAGAAAAAAACATGTGGTTAAAACTAGAGAATTGCAACGCTATATCACCTTGTTACGAAAAGTATACTAAACACTTGATGGAATCAATGGAATCATCACTAGAATAGATTGTTGAGTCTAAGGATCCCTGAGTTGGGAAAAATTCCATCTGTTTTCTAGATGTCACATGAAGCTCTGTCCATTGTTTTCTCATCAAATAAATATTGACTTTTCCCCCTTTCTCTCCCTTCTTACCCTTTTCTCTACTCTCCTCCCTTCATCAGACAGTGCTCTGTTGACATTACATACAAGGCTATGGCTGTTATGGCAACAATGATTGGAAGGAGGGAGGGACAATGGTGAGACAATCTTATCAAACTCAACAAATCGTATGATACACAGCAAACCTTCTTTTTAGTCAAAACAGTGAGGGAGGGGTACAATTTGAGTGTCTTTCCTGGGGTGGAAACTGAAGCATGGTGAGTGCAATTCAGATACAAACCAACTGAATGGACTTCAAATAAACAAAAATAAGCTTAGCACAGTGAAATAGTTTTTACGAAAAAAGACTGAACAAAAAATGTTCAGATTATCTTGGTTAATCAAAACATTGAATGGGGAATTCATTATACGTTCAATCAGATCTGATTATTTTTCCAAAATATAGTAATAGTAATATAAGGCACCTCCACATGTATTTCCCTATCACAGTTACATAATAATAAATAAAATAATAATAAAATCTATATTATATAATAAAAACACTGAGGTTCCAGTTCTAACAACAACATAACAACATCCATCATTTTACTTGATTGTCTCACCATTGTCCCCTCCCTCCTTCCAAGTTAGTTACTAGTGACTATGTAGTTCACTTAATTATGACCGGCCCCCATTGAAGAGTTGATCAATATCTTTTATCTTAGACTTTGTGAACAGTTGTCTGTTGACCAAGTCTGACTGTAAAGTAGTCAGACTTGGAATGCTGATGGTTGTATTTTGTAATACGTAAACAACGTTTCCCTGGTGTAATCTTTATATTTGGGAGTTTGTCTCTGAGGCTCCTCCTGTTAATGGCCAAGAAGAACTATCACATGTTTCCATCAATTTGGTTTCCTCCATATACATTATACCACTTGTTTCTACATGCTTGGAGTTGGATAAATAGACAAACAAACTGAACGAATTGGCAGTTTAAAAGTGCTTGTGTATAATTTGTCTTATGTATAATAGTCTTTGTCTTTTTCAGGCCTAATCACTCCACATGCTCTGTACTCCTTACCCCTATTTGTATGTACCCGTGAGTGTTTAAATTGCTTGTATGTGTGTGAGATATATGTGTATGTGTGTATATGTATAAGGTACTGGATGTCTAAAATGTCCCTCTGGGATGAATAAAGTATCTATCAATCAATCAATCAATCAATTTCAAATGATTGAGCAGGGGAGTTTGTAGCAAATACATGTGCAGTTTAATTCCATGTGTCCAAATAAGTATATCCATGCCACTCTAGTTTTCATTGATATCATAGGTATCGATATCGAGGTACTGGAACTGGAACATATTTGTGTTAATCAAAAATTAGTTTAACAAATGTGTATATCTAAGGGCAGGTCTAACACAATTCTTGCTTCCTATGAGTCTGGAACTATATGGAACATCTCCCAACCTAATGAATTCTTAATGTCACCTTCAAGTTGCAGTCTTCCCTGAGGAATCGGTAATGAAATACTATGGCGTCTTGTTATGAACCACCGACAGAGCTCTGGGCTGAAGGGATAGATAATCCTGCTACTGAGAATAGTAACCTTTACTGTCTTGGTAGTCACAGAGCTATATAGCACAATGAACCTTGGTTCACTGAATGAGAGTTGTGTCCCCACTGTGAGCCTCCTTCTGACCTTTCACTCTAAAAAGCTGGTGGTTATATGTAAACACAAAGACATTTTGACATTTGCATTAATCCCACCACTGAGGTGGCCATTTAACAGTAATACACTTCTACACGTTCAAATTTAAAACTCTGCAATCGTGTCAAGTTATGTTTCCTCTATTTTCCAATTTCCTCTTTTTGTCTAAGAATTGCTGAACATTGAGTTGAGTCACATTTTCCATGCATGTGAAGGATCACATTGTTTCAGTGTTCACTCTACACAGAAATGTCTGAAGCTGCAAAATGGGTTAGCATTCAAAATATTGTGCATGTACACACACACTCACACACACACACATACACAAGCACACACACACGCACACATACACACACACGGCAGTTACCCTTGCAATACCCTCGTGCTTGTATGAGGCATTATGAATTGATATATGTTTTGAGAACAGTCAGTTATTATATCAACTGGCTTCACAAACTACAGCACAACAGAAACACAATGTTCTGTGACTCTGTTTGTACAGGTCAGTGAAAAGAAATCACCATCTTGAGCCTCTGTGTTCTAAATACGGCATCAATAGGAAAATGACACCTAGTTAGTTCATCATATAAACAGGAATACTCCCTGTATAGTGCAGACCTTTGCCAAGACAAGTACCTACAATACTACCCATCCATCTTCCTTCACTGGTTTTCCCTATAAGGGTTGCAGTGGCCACAGGGAAAGCCGAACCATCCAAGGTGCTCCTTTTCCCCCTCCGGTTCCTCCCAGGGGATCTCTAGGAAAAGTCATCTCTCCAGTGGCCCCAGGGCCTGCCCCGGGTCTTCTCCCTGGTACACCTCACCTGACTGAGCTACTCACCCTCTCCCAGCTGCTTCTACCTGCACTCTTGTTCTTCCAGCCACTAGCCTGAGCTTGTGGCCACAGGTGAATGAGGGACCATAGATAGATAAAGTCTGACTGAAAGTGTACCCAGAACAGGCTTTCCGTTAGTAACGGGAATGCAGCAGCGTCTCTACACTCACACACTGGATGTACAGGGATGAGCCATTATCTGCACCAGGGTTCCACGACCAGTGTGAGTCTGCACATTTAAAAGCTGTTCATGTAAACAAACATGTTTTTGCTGCTCGCTTTCCCCAGGTAGCAGTATATAACAGGAATGTCAAAACAGTACATTTGGAAGTCAAATATACTTCAGCTGCTAATAGTCCCATTTGTTGCAACCTCAATGGAAACTCTAATAAAATGACAATACACACTTACCCAACGGTGGGCCTAAACTGACAATATTTATACATGTGACATGCCAACAATATATCTAGTTAATAAATATAGTAGTAATAGTATACTATATATGTATATATATATATATATATATATATATATTAAGTATACTTAATAATATAGTATACTTATTGCTCCTATTCACCTTAGCAGTAGTATAGTTGGGTAAATACCTGTATGCCTCTCTCCATGTCTGGCAGCCTTAGCAAGACTAGACACAGTATCATATCCCCGGCGGTATTTTACGATGAACGCATGAAGTTACTTCCCTGATGTTGGCATTGCTCATAAGCTATTCACTCTGTCCAAAACGAGTGCCTCACTTAGACACCAGACCTCTTTTAAATCTTGGGTCTTGAACCCCCACTCAAGGTCTTTTCTTTTTGCTTCTCAAATCTCCTTTGGGCCCATCTTAAGAAGCAATAGGCTAAGCTACGTCCTGAATGGGACACAAATCCTTTGCTGAATCCACTGAATCTCAGTGGAAATATTACGGTGTGAGGGGCAAGAAGCTCATAACATAGGAAATTGTGTCAAATAATAATCTCCTATTTTATAAAGTAGTGATTTCATGGTAAAATCCTTGTAGATAATATATGTCCTTCACTTTCATAACCATTATGGGGCTGCTTTGAGAGTTTAGGCTACTGATCAAGCTACCTATATTCAATCACCCCACCATTGATATAAACAAGGGAAAACCTGTTACAGATTACATTGGGTAGGTGGCCTTTCGAATTCTGCTTAGCAACAAGGTGATAAAATAATGACATAAAATAAATATAACGTGAAATGGGCTGAATTGACTGACGGTAATTCATGACATAACTAAGTCATGCTAAAAAATTGTATGTGTGCGTGTGTGTGTGTGTGTGAACACTGCCCCTTGCTAAAATCTCCACTGACGAAAATGCTGATCACATTCTGCTATATTTATTCAATACTCTATCTAATCAATCTGTGTGTCATGTATTCGTTTTTCATATTTGTGAGAATACAAAAAACATAAGCTAAAACAAATCACATCAAGGTGGGAATAATTGGATTGCCCATAAAAGCAATACGTGTGCAAAGCTGTAGCCATGGATACAACATCCAGGCAGCCTTGTCAATGCATATATGCAGGGATTCATGTGCACTCCCACCTCAAGTAGTTGTCTAAATGCAGCTGTTGTGAGATTGCCACAGTGTGGGTGGATTTTGACCCCAGGAGATCATTGCATTACATAAGCTTGATAGATTTGATTCACAGGCTCTTTCCATAATTACCATTAACGTAAAAATGTGTTTCTCTGCAAAACTGCATTCTGAAATGAAGGTACCCTTTACACTACAATTTTCAACCACACCCCCATCAGCTCAATCACAACCACCCGCACAGAAGGAGTGCAAGTCATGCGAAACACACTGCATTCTTTAGACACTGTATTCCAGCTGGAGAATGTCACTCCACAACAAACTAAGCAGTGGTACGTTGTGCAGGTGTACAGTAAAGGTAGCTGCTTTGATTAGGGACAGTATGCTGACCAAGTGGGTACTAATGGGTACTAATACAGTTGTGGAAATCAACTTAACAGGAACCCAAATCTTGCATGTGGGTATAACAAAGAACGTGCTTGAGGATATTCCAACAATAGAGAATTAAAACATTTATTTGGACCAGGCTACTAATATCATTTTCTTTTTTAAATGTTCTCTGTAATTTGTGGTTTAAATCTGACCCACACATTTCAATCAAGT
This sequence comes from Laemonema laureysi, assembly GCA_900303225.1. Classification (NCBI taxonomy): domain Eukaryota; kingdom Metazoa; phylum Chordata; class Actinopteri; order Gadiformes; family Moridae; genus Laemonema; species Laemonema laureysi. The sequence continues at coordinate 118 of OMNS01061437.1, read as the reverse complement.
TGCAATTAAGAAAAAATATAGATATATAAATAAATAGTGCCATTGATTAGATTAGATTAGATTAGATTAGATTCAACTTTATTGTCATTGCACAGAGTACAAGTACTAAGACAACGAA
>OMNS01061424.1:7154-31473 GCA_900303225.1 Laemonema laureysi | reverse complement strand
CTCGCCCGACCACCAGCTCATCCCCGTGCTGTTCTATATTTCTGTGTGTAAACACGGTGTTCTCCTTGGACAGAAGAGTAGACAGAGGTCACATGATGGGACCGGTTCCATAACCCCGCCCCCCGCCCCTTGATGGAACTAATTATGGTCATGTTCCCGTGTTATGCTTGTCAGAAAAGAAAATGAAGAAAAGAAAATTCCCTAAGAACTCATTTAGTTCCCTTCTACATCCAAAAGTTGCTGTGTAAGGGCCTGATGAAGTGGACCAATTGCTTTCACTGACAAACCCTTTTTCTAAGGTAGTAGTAAAACAACTACTCTTCACGTTGCCCTTTGAGGGGTTAAGAATGTGTTTTAAGGAACCAGGAGTAAAGCAATCATTTTAGTCCTCTTTGTATCAAACAGTTCTCTTCAAGTCACACTACAAGTAGTCAGAATCGGTTAAACACCGCAGATATCCCATTTATCCGTTTCTCGATGTTCTATAATCTATAAATCTCACGTCTATAACTTCTCTCTCTCTCTCTTCTCCATTGTGGATCCATTTTCTCTCCCCACGGCTCGGCTGTTTCTCTTCTTCTCTGGTTGGTTAGTGAAGTGATGCTGTGGTTTCCATAGTGCAGTGCTCTGTTCTGTTTTGTGACTCCAACTCAAAGGAAGGTGGTTGCTATGACTCCACCATGGCGACCGCTTCGAACCCGCATCGCGGCCTGTTTGTGTGACGTGCCTTGTGTGTACATAATATACTGTATTAATGTCCACATAACCCTGTCCCTGTAAAGTGTCTTTGAGTATCTTGAAAAGAGCGATAGAAATACTATGTATTACTGTTGTTATTCTTGTCAAGTATCTGAGCTTTATCTGTCTGTACCAATGTCGTGTCTCTTTTTGAAGATGTGTTTTGGAACTTAATTATTCCTTTACTACTACGTCTGTTCTCTCTGTTCTGTTTGAACTTCTTTTGTTCCTGCACCACCTCTCTCTGTACCTCTCTCTGTACCTCTCTCTGTACCTCTCTCCGTCTCTCTTCCTCTTACTGACTGTTGTGATTCCCCTTTTCAAGTTTTTGAAGTATGCTTCAACTTCTTCCAAGCCTTCACCTCTTCTGTATGTACCTCTCTCTGTTTCATCTCTCGTATGAAAAAGATGGTTGAACCTTTTCAAACTCTCGTTCTTTCACTCCCCCTTCTTCTCTCTGTTTGTGTCTCTCTGGCTGTCTGTTGTAGCTCCAGAAAGTTGTTTTTAAAGTATGTTTGGACTTCCTTCATACCGTCCCTTCTCTCTCTCGGTCTGTACCTACCGGCGTTGTACCACTCTTTGAGATAGCGTCCACTCTGTCCGTCTGTGGTCTCTTTCTTTCACTCTCCGTTGTTGTCTCTTATTGAGATGCCATGTTTTTGACCTCCCCTTCGCACCTTCACTACCTCTCCTCTCCTCCTCTCCTCCTCCTCCTCTCCCACGGCTCCTCCAGGAGCAGGAGTTCCTCCAGAAGCAGCAACAGGAGTTGGACAGCGCACTGAAGAAGATCATCCAGCAGCACAAGATGGAGATCGCGACCATCGAGCGAGACTGCCTCAACCACAAGCAGCAGCTCATGAGAGGTACAGGAAGTACCTACCCTTCCCCAGCTCCTAATAACCACATCTGTGCAGAGCGACCGGCAGACGCTTTTATTCAAAGCGACCTAGAAGTGAGGCGTCAAACCGAAGCGTGTGATCATCATGCAGGGTAGCTTTCATAATCTGAACGCAAGGGCAGGAGAATTAGTCATAGAGTTGTTGTCTTTAAAAAGAGTTGCAGAATAGTCACATTAGAGATGTGAGAACAGTTCTGGGTTCGATCCCCGATGTCTGCCTTGAGATCCTTGAGTAAGATGACGTGGATCTGAAGTCACTGCATCACACACTACATCGTGTGTGAGTGGGAACATGGATCCAAGTCCCGGAAAATCTGTTCCACCAATTTCCCACCTCCAGACCTCGTGACATTTCCAGAACACAGCCGGTTGGGACTTAAAGCCGTAACATTACTGCAGTAGCATTGCAGGGAGAGGCACGTGAAGGGTTAAGATGCTTTCACGTGGAGCCAACCAATCACAAGACTGTTTATCTTAAGGCGCCTACTGTAAATGCTTTTTAGGTGATTTGATAACAATATCAATCAATTTCTTGCAAACAATTTCTTTAGTTTGCAAACAAGCTCCTTTTTTTTTTCAAGAACTGGGAACTGGACTTCAGAACTAAGGGAGTTCCTCTCAGTTCTTCTTCTGTTGAGCTGTGTGGTTGGTGGCATCCATCAGTGTGGATGCCACCAAGGTCCCTATGTCATCTAGCTATCAGCTGCGTGTGACAGTAGTGAACATCACGAGAGGTGCCTCAAAGGTTGTCCCAGTCGTTCACCAGGACTGCGTGTGGAAGTGGCTTCAACCACATTGGCTGAGATGAGATGAGTGTATCAGAGATGCTTACTGTGTGACATGGAGATGAGTCAGAAACCTGAGAGGGCCCCTGAGTATGTCTGGGCTTGTCTAGCAGGGTGATGTCACTGTCTGTCCACTCCACTCATCATCCGGAGACAAAACGTCAGAGGGAGGGTGTAGTCTAGTGGTTAGGGTGTTGGACTCATGCTCAATAATATCTGAAAAGGTTCTGGGTTTGAAGAGTAAGATGCCCTAACCCCTACCTGCTCCTTAATGACATGTATCACAATTCATTAGATTGTCGTCAGAGTATCTGCTAAATGATTATTGCTTTCATTCTAATGTTAAATGTCTGCTAAATGTGTCCTCCTGGATCCCTCTCTGTTCCATAACCACGCATAATGGTCATGTGTGCCTGTATTTCTGACTGGTTCTTCTTCTTCTCCTGCAGCTCGGGAGGCGGCCATGTGGGAACTGGAGGAGCGCCACCTCCAGGAGAAACACCAGCAGCTCAAGCAGCAGCTGAAGGACCAGTACTTCATGCAGAGACACCAGCTGCTGAAGCGACACGAGAAGGTGCGCCTGGAGATGCACTCGTGTCCCATATGAGCCGGTTCCCCCTTTTCTCCGTTTCTAAATGTGAAGTCCACCCTTGCGTCTTGACACCGGAGATCGATGTCCTGTTGCTGAAACGTGACGCGGCTTGTGGCGGTTCGGGGTGTGATTATGTCACCATGATCATGATGCATCATTCATGATGGGATGTTGTCTTCTCTTACTTCTGTTCACACCTGGTCCAGATTCCCTTATTCTGTGTATTCTATTGTTGGAGATTCAAGTGAAGACAAATGCATGCATTTTGATTGGCATGCATGTCTGCACTCTTGGTTATTATCTTCCCAGCGTATGCTTTTATTTCAAATCATTGTCCTTTACCTTCTTTAAATGATTGTCCTTTAAATGTTTATTGAAGGGGATCCGCAGCGCTCTGCTATTTCCGAATACAAGTTAATATAAGTTAATATAAGCTATGTTTCATACAAGTGTTATGCAACATCAGTTCCGTTTGGACCATTGATATGAAAGGCTAGCTGGGCAGGAGGAATCCCACACTCACTTAGCGTTCAGATCCAAGATGGCCGCCAGGTGTGTTTGAAGGGTTCTACATCAGCTGACTAACCTTTTGGCGTGTCTTCACCGCTGGTCTCCCGCAGGAGATGGAACAGATGCAGCGGTACAACCAGCGGCTGATCGAGGAGATGAAGAACCGGCAGACGCAGGAGCGCGGCCGCCTGCCCAAGATCCAGCGCAGCGAAGCCAAGACGCGCATGGCCATGTTCAAGAAGAGCCTGCGCATCACTGCCACCGCCGGGACCCCCGAGCAGGAGCGTGAGCGCATCAAACAGGTGAGGGGGCCCCACCCCCAACATCTGGCTGGGGGGGGTTGGTTCGTTAGTCCCGTTAAAGTGACTAAAAGTTGGACTCCCAGGGAAGGGAGAAGGGAACTGGGTTTGACCCCCGATGTCCACAGTGTACCCGTAGGCTCTAGACCAGTGTTTCCTAAGCGTTCAGTGTCTCATGTTCCCCCTCAGTACCACAACACCCACAGTAGCATCTCTACAGAGCTAATCTGAGCACCGCCCGGTCCCGGGTGCCTAGCGCTCGTTAGCTCCTAGCACTGAGCTCAACGTGTCGTGTGTTTCTCCCTCCAGTTTGCATCTCAGGAGGACCGGAGGCAGAAGAACGAGAAGCTGAACCAGCACCAGAAACACGAGAACCAGATGAGAGACCTCCAGCTGCAGTGTGACTCCAACATCAGGGAGCTACAGCAGCTCCAGGTCAGTCTACAACACACAAGCGCAGGGTCCACCACGTCGCTACCATCCTTGGAGATGGTGTGAACAGGCGGAGGAGGTTGTGAGCGCGTTGTGTGTTGTTGTTGTAGGATCTAGATGTTTGTCTCTGTAAACAGGGCCCATATACGGTCAATTATGTGTCCCTCGACTCTGCCGGTCCACATTAACGCGTCGTCTCTCTGATAGAACGAGAAGTGCCACCTGCTGATCGAGCACGAGACCCAGAAGCTGAAGGAGCTGGACGAGGAGCACGTCCAGGAGGTCAGGGAGTGGCGGGAGAGGCTGAGGCCCAGGAAGAAGGTACCAGAGGATCCATTCGGGTTCATTCATTCATTCATTCATTCATGTAACAATATTTAGTCTGACCCCTCCTGCATTTCATCCAAAGGATTGGTTTTGATGGTTGTCTGTGCTGCGCCCTGCAGGCCCTGGAGGAGGAGTTCACCCGCAAACTGCAAGAGCAGGAGGTCTTCTTCAGGATGACCGGAGAGTCCGAGTGCCTTAACCCCACCACCCAGAGCCGCGTGTCCAAGTTCTACCCCATCCCCAACATGCACAACTCTGGCTTATAGTTGTCTCTCTCTGTGTCTAGCATCACCACCATGACTCACAGGCTCCTCCTAGTGGCGCGGGGGAACATCTTGTCTGACCCACGGATGATGTGATGACTACACTGCACTCTTATTTTTCTCACCATTTTGCAAGTGTGACATGCCTGACCACTCCCCCTTGCACACACACTCAGACACACACACACACATACACACACACACCCCTCTTTAATCACTCAGAGAGACACACACACACACACACACCTCTTCAATCACTCAGACACACATTCACATTCAATCACCCGCACACACACACACACATGCACGCAGGCAAGAAACACGCACACACACACACACACACACACACACACACACACACACACACACACACTCATTGTGCCACTGGTTTCCTGGCATTGGGAGATATTGTTCAAAGGACATTCCTTTCTTTCTTGTGATGTTGGACGATGGAAGACAAGCGCATCGTTGTAGTGATTGATTTGTAAGCACAGCCTCTTCAGTGCCTGACCAGTTACGAGTATGGTTTAGTTTTAGTTGTCTCCAGACTGAATGTCTGCCCACCGTGTATTTCAACGCTGATATCCGACTAACGTTTCCATTGTGGCGCTAATGTATTTAATGCTCTAATGCGTTATTTCAATGGCATTCTTTCAACGGGCAACTTGATTTTACTGCCGTCGGAGGGATCCGCTAGTGAAGCAGAGGAAGTGATAAGTAGAGTTTTTAATTTGTATTTTTAAACATACTATTTATTTGATTTATTGCGCTTAGGAAATGTCATTTTGTGCTCATTGTCCAATGCGTCTGGGGAAAGGGGAGGGGGGTCGAGTCACCAGAGTCCTGTTGTGTGGAGTGTATCGTGTGCTCTAAAGTGGTCCAGTGTGTGTATGTGGAGTCAAGTGTGATTCTGTGGGCATATGACCCAGTAACGCACATTCCCCGTCCTCAATAGGGGCTACGTTTTACCAAAACAGTGGCGATTTAATACATATTTCATTTTTGTTTCCTCGCATATCATAATCACTCTGTAAGTCACTTTGTGTTCTGGAGTTGCCAGGAACAAGGTTCACATGGGTGTAAAGTTAGGTTCACATGGGTGTAAAGTTAGGCTCACATGGCTGTAAAGTTAGGCTCACATGGCTGTAAAGTTAGGTTCACATGGGCGTAAAGTTCTGTTTTTGGAGGTTGATTCCACGGTTCCACAACACACAACCTTATACTGAAGGAATGTAAAGCTGTTTATTTGCACTGTTGATTAGCCGCGAGCTAAAAGAATATGCAGTACTGTCGTAAATACGCAGTATATAAATATAGATTTTACTTTATTTTTTGGACGGTAAAGGCTGCAAATGTTTATTTTCCCCCTCTCTGAAGCCCTTTGTCGCTCGTTTCTGTTGTCTTTTACTCCAGGTTCCCGCAAAGCCCATTTAATGTTCTGACGACTCTTGTAAACGCTGTGTAAGGCTCCTCTCTAACCGATGCTGTAACCGTCCCTCTGCTGTGGACTGCATTTCGTGCAGCTGTCGATTATCATCGTAAGCTACTGTCTGTTCCTCGCCAGCGTGTCGTGTGTGTGTCCGTCCCAGAGCACGTGTCAACTCCTGTCGTTTTTAAGTGACCACTATATGCCTCCAAACCAAGATCATGGCTCAAATGTTACTAGTTGTTTTTATTTTATGATTTTTTTTTTATGATTTATGATTTTAAAGGTCAGTCCACACCGTGTGTCCACACCCTGTGTATGCCAGGCTCTTAAGCCTGGTATTGCATTGCTGTTTGTTTTTTTGGTTTAGTGGAAATGGTTTTTGAATGCTGGACTTTTATTGGGAAATACTCCATTGACCCTCGTATATTTCAGAAGCAAATCTTTTATTTTATTATGTGTGGAACCATACGAGTGTTCCTTCCTACCGCTGAATAACCAGAATGCATCTTTGTAGGTCTGATCAAATGTATTTAAGGGGTCTTTATAAATCGACATTTTGTTGTAAATAAAATATCGACCGTATCTTGGCCCCTGTGTAAATGTAAAATGTGTGAATGTGTGTTTATCTAGGAACAGGTTTCACCTCATTGTTTTACACAATATCAATTATATATCATGACTCACAATATCAATTATATATCATGACTCACAATTCCAAAAATAGATTTATTTAAGTGTCTTAGAAATTGAATCATCTTGGCAAACTTGACCAAAACACCACAATCCTTTTAAAATATAACCTGGGAACAATTTATTCCATCATTTTTTTTTCTCTCATAACTTATAACATTATGTTTTCCTGTCACTTAAATACAATTTCAGTCCTCTGTCATACAAAAAATATACATTCCAATCAGTGATTCTTTTTTCTAGTTATTCAAAGGCCCTAGTATACCAAGTATCATCTTCTAAAGTGTGAATTTAATTTTACTGCATCCTTTTAAAAACTGACCTCAAATGGTCATTGACAAAAATAGCATCTGAAATCAGATGGGAGATGGGAGGATAAATTACTGTATAAACAACACTTTGCTGGAATGTGAGTTAAATTGTGCAGTTCTGGACCATGGCTTTCATCTTCAAAACAGGAAGCAACATTTAGTTTTTATGGTAGCAGCTTTCTTGAAACTGCTACCATTAAAAACTACAAGACCTTCTGGTGATGGCAAACAATACTCATGCATGCCATGCATGAGCCTTGGAAGTTGAGTCCATTTCCTGCTTGGACACATGACAGCCGAGCCCTGTTCCTCTGAGGCCAAGTGAAGCCTGTTTTAAACACCGCTTTACATGAGGAATGCTTTGCTTTCTCCTGGTGTATCAAACAAATAGATTTGCCTTCAAGGGAATTTGAGCCATGCAAGTTATGTCATGAAATATTCCAAACTAGTTATCTTCAATGAAATGTAGTTATCGTAAGTAATTATGGACACCAAAGGATAAAACATACACATCTTAAAACTAAATACTGAATGGAGGATTAACTAAAACCACAAACACAGGAAGAAAGACGTACGTAGTGCAAAAATCATCATATGCTTATTATTGCTTTAAGATATAGAATTATCTGCCCAAAACAATCCCCACTTAAAGCCTTATCACCAGCTAAATACAACGAACATAACACCAAAAATACTTGAAGAATGGTCTGCATCCTAAGAACACCACAGCTGCAACGATACCTAAATCCAAGCCATTCCATATAAACTGCTTTGGTTCTCTATGCAATGGTTACCTGTATTCTCTATCTCACTACTTGACTTCACTACACAAGCGGAGGGAGGGAGCCTAGCATGAGCCAGATGTGTGTATACTTGTATCAGACGTGTGTGTATATATATCATATAATCCCTTTGAGACGCTAGACTCCAGTGGACCTGCGGAGGCGCTGCCGGCGATGGCCCACATGGGCTTCGTCTGGGGAGAAGGAGTGGAGAACGTCAGTTGCTGGGTACGTTGTTTTTGTTTTTTTTGCAATTGTATTAATTGTTGAACTTAGCATCAAGTTAATGAATTAGCCAACTATGGGTTGAGGTTTTCCGTTGCCAGGGTGACCACACTCGCACACTGTTGGCATGGTCACTGTTCTGCCACTCACACACCGTTACCCTAGTAACCACACACTGGTTTCTGGGTGACATGAGATGCAAAGCAGGTCCGTTTCATCAGCCCCAAGCTGAACAGTTGTAAATGCCCTGTGTGCTGTTAGTCAGCAGTCGGCTGTTAGTCAGTGTTTGTTAGTCAGTGTACCTGCGTCTCTCTTTTCCACGCGGTGTGTGGTGTGGATGGTGTGGAGCCCTGGTAGTCCTGGAGCTCCTGGATGCCCAGTCTCACCTGTAAAAACAAACACACCAGATAAACCCCTCAGTCTCCCATCCTGTACTCCAGTTCACCAGGACACAGTACCACCAACAGGTAGACAGCTGAGCATAAAAGAGGTTATAGAGTCCAAGGCCGTGTCCACAGGGGGCCCAGGGTTGGCCACCCTGAGCTGTAAGCATGCAGAGTTCCCTTCCAGCGTACCTCTATCTCCTCTGGGTCCCGGGTATCCTCTGTCTCCCTTGGGACCGGGTCCCCCCATGGGGCCCGGGACGGTACCGTAGGCTGCAGGAAGTACATGAATCAGTCAGAACCATCATGGTATTTTCACATTCATATTCTCTTAAAAAGAGATCCACTTAAAGAGGTATACACTTGATTGACACAAATATTTAAATTTCCTGGTCACTTTAAGTAGAAAAGTACAAAAATAGAACCCCAAGTCCTTACTCCTGAAGAAGTCCATGAGGTCGGCAGTGACGTTGCCGTAGGCACCGATCACCCGGCTGTAGCCAGGAGGTCCGGGGGGACCAGGAGGCCCGGGTGGGCCCTGGACAGCCCTGACAGTCGTCTTCACTGGCCCCTCCACAACGTAATCCTGCAGCAGGCCTTGGTCTGTAGAGGCATTGGAAAAAGTGAATGACTACCTGCCCAGCACTGCTGATTTCTCTGGAAGCTAAGCAGGGCTGGCCTGGCCCATCCTTGGAGAACAGATGGGGAAGTGCTCATCCCTCTGGCCTGTGTAATATGTCCATCCCAATGCCCCAGGATGGAGACAGGGACTCTGACCAGTTGAAGAACACTGTCTTAAACCCAGGGTCTGACTCCCTGTGATCACTAAAGATCCCGTCGCAAGAGTAGGGGTCCAAACCCCAGTGTCCTGGATGAATACCTGCGCCAAAACCCTGGCTCTTGTCTGTAAACTCCTGATGTAGTCCGTAACTCTCGACAAGACTTAAATTCAATCTATAAGCTACTAGTTTGATGGTTGAACGGTTGGGTGGCTGCGTGTGATAGAACTAGAGTTACAAGGAGTTATTTCCTCATATCAACGACTCACTCCTGATGTAGTCTGTGACTCTGGAGGCGACCCTGGAGTAGTCCAGTGTCTCTGCCAACGTGCTGACGTCGATGTTCAGTTGACCGCCCAAGTCGCGGCGGGAGTCCCCCTGGGAGTAGCTCTGGCTCTGGACCAAGCCCTGGACGTACCCTGGCTCCCCACGTTCTCCCTGGTAGCCCCTAGGGCCCGGGGCCCCTGGTGGACCCGGAGGGCCCATGATGGCCCTCCGCATGCTGTCAGCTGGAAGAGGAAATCATCGTTGTAAGTGAGAGACGTCGTGTAGCTGGTAGTATGACACTGTGTGCTCTGGTTTGAAAAGCCTCTTGTGGACGAGAATGTTGGTAGACTCAGGGGGGGAAAGGAAACCAGTGGCAAAATGATCATCTGAACATGAAAATATAGAAATATTAAAAAAGAAAATCCAAAAAATATAGAAATCTAATAAATATATAGACATATGAAGATAGAATGTGACATCATAAAAACACACAAACTGAGGAGCAGTGATAGCGCTTTGCATGATGGGAGATGTAGTTCAGATCAAGCCAAGTGTCGAGGGGACTCACTGCTGAGGTACTCCTGTAGTTCTAGACGGATGGTTTCTCTCGGCTGGTAGTTTCCACTGTAGGACACTCTGTCCTGGGTCACACCTGGTGGCCCCTGAGGGCCAGGAGGACCAGGGGGGCCCTGGAGACCTCTGAACCCAGAGCCTGAGAGAGAGAGAGGAAGTCACATGTCTCGGTCATCCAATTAAAACCAAGACAGTTAAAATTGCCAGGTGTGAACACTTCCGAGATGTGTTTTACTTTCGTTGTGTTTCAAAACCTGAAACTTATTTATTTTTAATTTATTTTATTTTTATTTTATTTTATTTTATTAATCAATTTTTGACTACTTTTTTCTGATACTGTTCATCTCATCTCCTCTCAGTCATCAGACTCACTCTGCAGATACTTCTGGATGTCCTCCATGCTGTAACCACCCTGTCCTGAGGACCCGTACGCCCTGGAGGAGGAGGAGGAGGAGTGTCCTGGGATTCCAGGAGGACCCTGAGGGCCGGGGGCTCCCGTGGCGCCTGGGAGGCCCGGTGGGCCGGGCTGGCCCGCCGCGTGGCTTATCAGCGCTCGGAAGTCTGAGTCTGAGGAAGACGATTAACGAGGATGTGAGAGGAGCTAAGTGACTTTATTAATTACATTCAAATGACAACTCTCAATCACACCTCATTTCCATCAAATGTACATCTGATTAATTAGATCTAAATTAGATCTAATTTACACTTCAATTACATAGCAATCACATCTCAATTACCTCATAATTACTTCTCAATTGACTTACATCTCAACTACATCTCAACTGCATCAACTGTTAGATCTCGGTGTATGGATGAAACATGGATGAAAGCATCAACTCCAAGGTGAATGAAGGGAAGACCAGTCTTACTTCTGGTGAGGGCAGAGTAGTCGATGGTGGCAGTAGCAGAGCCGAAGCCTGGACCCGGGGGGCCAGGGGGGCCGCGTGGCCCCGGAGGCCCGGGCTGTCCTCCGTTGTTCATCCCTCTCTCTGAAACACACCCAGGAGATCAGGCTGGTCAGGAAGTCCTGCTCACACTGTGACGCTCATTGGTGAACAACGCAGTGTTTCATTGTCTTCAATGGCTGGGGTCAAACCACACGCAATGCATGTATTTGATGGTACAGAAGTGGATTTTAAGCCAAACATCGTTCTATAATCATTTCTATCATCAAATATTTGTGGCTTTGTACATTGCATTGCAAACGGTTGAGAAAGTACAGTACAGGCTACCAATTCTCTCTAAATGGAGATTGACAGGAGATTCCCAGCCTTACCGCTCATGATTCTGAAGACGTAGGTGGCTATCTCCTGGACGTTATAGCTGGCTACGCTGCCTCCCGATGTCCCCGGGGTCCCTGGAAGTCCTGGAGTCCCTGGAACACCTGGAGGTCCTTGTGGACCAGTCATGTATCTCCTGACATCATCCCCTAAAGCCAGACGCCGAAAAAAACATTTAGCAGACGCTTTGATCCAAAGTCATTAAAATAAATTAGGCTGAGCACATTCAATTCTAACATTCAAAGCATAAAATTACAATGGAGTACAAAAATGGATATAGTCCTGTACACGCTAGCTCATCAAGCACTCATCGTTAGCACCGAAAGCCTTCTGAGGGCTGATAATGATGCTGATGTTCAGTTCCAGTTCTTGGAACTCATGGCAGACTTACTCTGTAGCATAGTAATGAGAGCGGTAATGGACAAGGTTCCAGATCCTGCAGGGCCAGGTGGCCCCGGGGGGCCCTGGGCCCCGACGCCGAAACCAGACCCAGAACCTGAGAAACGTCAAGAAAAACACTGTTAGTACTTCTATTGTCTATACTACCATTACTCTTCTTCTTTGTAAACAAAATATTATTGAAGGGCTATGGCCTATTTTAACCGGTGTGAGTTTGATGAGCCATTACAAGCCAAAATCGACCCGTTTGTGACATCACAAGTGGGGGGTGTCGACCCTGATGCATGATGGTTAGCTCGATCAACCTACCACAACAACCAGTTGGTACAATCCTACATCTGGGTGGGTTTCGGAATGGATTTGTTATGGCAAATCAAACTGACACCTGGTGGTTAAAATAGAAAACAGGGGCCCTTTAAAAATAAGTTTTTGCTCACGCTGCAAGTAGACAATGATACGGGAGGACAAATCCTCCAGAGACCCGGAGTAGGTTCCTGGTGTTCCCGGGGGGCCCGGAGGGCCTGGGGGGCCGGGGATGCTGGACTGTCTGCTCCTACCTGCAGGAGACAGAGTTATACAGGCTGTGTCATACTGCATCATCCACAGGTCCCACGGGTGTCGTTGTGTTGTTACTGGGTCATACGTTATCGTGATCCCATTGAAAACTGCGAGGTTTTCGGAAAACAGGTTTTTTACTCTGCATGTTACTTGTTTATCAGGGGATGAAACTAATGTTCGAACCCCACTAAATAGCCGTTGGGTGTACTCTTCTTACTGAGGTAGTCGCTGATGTACAGCTGCATCTCACTGGAGGAGGAGAAGGACCCCGGGTGGCCTGGGGCGCCCGGGGGACCCGGGGGCCCTGGGGGTCCAGAGGTGGCCGAGTAGGTGCCTGATTGGAAAATGTTTTTAATAAAAAATAGAAGGTGTGGTGGAAGGAGGTGGAAAGTGTGTAATGTGTACTAAGGTTGTGTATTATGTGGGATTAGTGTAAGGACAGTAAGGACAGGTTTGCCGTTACCTCTTGAGGAGCCAGCGATACCAGGAACACCAGGCGATCCAGTGTCCCCTTTGTTAGACAGACAGAGAGACAGACAGGCAGACAGACAGACAGATGAGTACTCTATTCTTAAAAATGTAAGTAATCTAAAGAAGTAGTAGTAGTAGTATTTGTATCATGTCCAGTATTATATGTACAAGGGTAATATACGATATGTATTAAAGTGCAAACACTGTACATTGAGAGATCAATGAGACAAGAAATTGTGCTGTGGTGGTGCTTATGGGTGTTAGTGGTTTTAGTGGTTTACCTTTATGTCCCATTGGTCCCTGAGGACCCGGGGGCCCGGGTGGTCCTGGGGGACCCTGACCTCCACCGTAGGACACCACTGTGGACCAGCACAACAGCTTGTTATGTAAGACCATGATACGATCAGGAGACCTCATGGTGTCATAGCTCATAACTCAGTAGACTGTCCACCGACAGTGTGTGTGTGTGTGTATGTGTTCACTAGTTTTATTCATTATTCAAATAGATTTCTGCTAAATATAGTGTGTGTGTGTGTGTGTGGGTGTGGGTGTGGGTGTGTGTGTGTGTGGGGGGGGGGGTTATAGCTTACCAACATACACCAAATATATACTTTTTTTCTCAAATCCCTTATGCGTTTGAACACATGAATGAATGAATGGGTGAATGACTGTACCTCTGTCAGAGCCTTGTGATCTTCCAGGAGAGCCAGGCAATCCTCGCTCGCCCCTTTCACCTAGAAACGAGATGAACAATTGAACATCAGCTAAACTAACTGTAAGATATTACTGTTACAACCTTGGTCTGACGTCTGTTTTGATGTCTATTGTGTTGCTTGTTGAATAAGTAAACCTTATGACAAATGATGAAAATAGAAAAGGTGTTCACCTTGATATCCCATTGGTCCAGGAGAACCTGAAAGCAGAACAAGAACATATGATGACTTTGTGATACTGGGGCACAGAAGGACATCATTTGGGCAGAATCAGGGGTGTGTCCACGGGGGGGCCTGAGGGGGCGCATGCCCCCCGCCCATGATTTGATTGGCTAAATTGAAATCTGACAATTCATAGGATTTCAACTTGTCAATCAAAGTCTTGGTGTGGGACTGGCAGTATATTGGATCACCGCCCCAAAGAACCAACACACGATCCTAGTTTGTGAACCAATCAACAGATGTGATGTTTGTCTTTTCTCCGATTACCCATTTCGTTCTTCAACATGTTCGACATTCTCCTCACCTGTTGAGCCCTTGGGCCCTGGAGGCCCTGGGACTCCTGGGGCCCCAGCAAAGTATGATCCTGTAATGAAACCAGAAGTCACCCTTTGATACACGATACAATGCATGTACAGTATACATATTTTTATATATATTGTCGGTAAATAGTTTTATGCCCAGATAAGTAATCCAGGTTGATGAAGGTGGACATTGGTGGTGATTGGAGGTGGTTGATAATGATTGATTGATTAATTATTGATCTGTACCAGAGCTGGACACAGAGCTTCCGGGTTCTCCTCGGTCTCCTTTGGGTCCTGGTCTTCCATAGCCTAAAAAAAAAATCATCAATAAAAGATGCATATTAAAAACCAAACCTGGTCTTGCGTAGCTCCTACCTGTTGTACAGCCCACCTCCTAATACCTGTTCACACTCACCTGGTGTTCCAGGGGGTCCTGGGGGTCCCTGGGCTCCTGGTCTTGAATCCCCTGAAATAAACATTTAGTTTAGTTTGTTCATTTGTGAAGAATAAAGGCACTGCTAAGATCATAATAATACATTTAATTTATATAACACTTTTCTAGACACTCAAAGACCCTTTTCAATGGCAAGATTAAAAACAGTGATCAAATATCACTTAATGTCCCGATAAAACAAAACATTAAAAGATAAGACCATGAATGAAGGCTCTGCTAGTAGGGGACCAGTACTGTTATCCTCTGTGTGGCCGGTAGGACCGGGGTAGTGTAGTAGCGGCTAGGGGTGTTCTACTCCCAGACCAAAGGTCCTGGGTTCAATTCCCCCATTGTCCGCAGCCCAACCTGTAGGTCATGTTTGGTTACCTGTACGTCCTGGTGTCCCAGGGGGTCCTGGTGGACCAGGGGGTCCTGGTATCCCTGCAGAAGCACTCCCAAACTGTCCTGAGAATCACAGAGAGACACAATGATAGTACAGTACAGTACTGTGTATGTTTACTGTATACTGGTGTGTGTATATATATATTACACGTGTATGTACTTGAAGTATGTATTTAAAGTACTCACTCTCAGCTCTGGATGAGCTCACTGTCTCCGTAGTTCTCACTGATATTCCTGCGTCTCCCTTGTCACCTCGAGGACCTTTAGTACATCAACACACATTAGCGTGGTGGACAGTCAGGGTCGCCCTCATGTAGAACATGACTATAGCGCCAGTCTCAGCCCCTGTCAGGTCCTCTGTGGCTCCATCTAGTGGTGGAGATCATGTGCTACAACCTGTGCCCCAGTGAAGCCATATTTCATATCCCAGTAGCGATAACAGGTAGACGTTGGATGGGGTTATCAATAAAGAATAATCAATATGAGACCACATACCAACTGGGCCAGGAAGACCAGCAGGGCCAATGGGACCTAAAGAAACAAACAATGATCAAATAAACAAATGAAATACAATACAATTGATTTGATGCAATGTATAAAGGAGTGCTAAACGTTCTGGTTTGTGTTGGGGTTAGGGTTGGGTTGGGTCATGGTTGTGTGTAAATGATTAACACTTAATATTCAATCATGTATTGTTAATAACAACAATATATCTTAATGTATAAAGGAGTGCTGCTAAATGTGTTCAAGTGATATCTCTGGTTCTGGTTCCTGGACCAGGACCAGAGTATCAGTATGTGTGTTAAGTTATATCTCTGGTTCTGGTTCCTGGACCAGGACCAGAGTATCAGTATGCGTGTTAAGTGATATCTCTGGTTCTGGTTCCTGGAACAGGACCAGAGTATCAGTATGTGTGTTAAGTGAGATCTCTGGTTCTGGTTCCTAGACCAGGACCAGAGTGTCAGTACTCGAGGTCAGAGCAGAGACCTGATAGTCCAGGAGATCCAGCAGGCCCGGGAGGTCCAGAGGGTCCCGGGGGACCGGGGATGCCCACGGAGCTGGAGCCAGCTGGGGACAACATCACAGCAACATGAGGACCACCAAACATTTCAAGGTAAAAAGAACCACTTTATCCAAATGTTTCAGGTACATGTCATGAAGGAGCCGGTAGGGGTTAGGATGATCGTATTCCTCAGGCCTCTTCTTACCTGCATTGATAAGTCTTCCTGGCTCACCAGTTTGACCTGAAACACACACACAGGGTAAGGATGAGCACTCCGTCCATCTGTGTATTGCACACAATACCAACATGGTATTAAAACATCTAAACTTCTTTGTCTGAAGCTAACAATAATAATAATCATAATAATAATCCAACTCTCACCCTTAGCTCCAGGGTGTCCTGGATTCCCTGGTATACCTACAGAAAGGAGCGTGTTTTTAGCATAATAGCGCAAAAGAACAAGAGCTTTGGCAGACAGACTGTTGAGGTGCTAAATGTCCCATTGAAACTCGTTTTGAGGTTTAATAGTTCAGGTCAAGACATACCCGGTGGTCCCTGGAGCCCTGGGGCGCCTGGAGATAAACAGGACAAATGTTTGATAAATCTTCATCATCAATTTGATGCACTGTCCCTGTGTTATCTTTGTAGATCTCTGAGCGAGAGGCCTCACACCTTACTGTTCGGCTTCCAGCGCACATAGTGTGTGCAAAACAATGACCTGCTCTTCAGTGCTCTTTATAGTCTCACAGTGAATACAGGTCAGTAGAGCGTATCCATAGGATGTGGGAGGAGGAGTCACATGAGGAGTCACAGTGTATTCTGTAGGATGTGATTGTATGTGTTCTCCTGTGAGAGTCACAGTGTATTCTATAGGATGTTATTGTATGTGTTCTCCTGTGAGAGTCACAGTGTATTCTATAGGATGTGATCGAATGTTACCTGGATTTCCAGCCTCTCCAGAGAATCCCACTGAGCCTCTGATTCCAGGTGGGCCAACAGGTCCAAGGTCACCTGGGAATCAAACATCGTTTTAACAGAATGATCAATAAAAAGCCCTAGCTTAACGCTAACCATAATAAACTTTATTTAAAAGAAGTGGCATAACAGGTGACAGCAAGCAGACAATACAGGGAACATACAAGCGAACAAGGGAGTTACCTCCCTTACTGAACATGTGCTGAACACAGTTCACATATAACAACATGGTCGCCTGTTCATATAAGGACAGTGACATTCATTGGTCGTTTAATATTAATATTTGAATAATGTAACAATGTTGTCTTGGATACCTGGTGATCCTTTGATGCCATCCCGTCCAGAAATACCTTTGTGAAGAAAAAGATGTTGAGTGAGGTTTAGTCCCTTGTTTGTATTTGTAAGGCTCTTCACTGACAGACGCTATCTACTCTCTGGCTCCCCCTGGTGGAGTTAACAGTTCACTACACACCATCAATACTGACCCGTCTGTGTAGCTTCTCAATTAAAAAAATGGAGTTAAAATGGAGTTAAATGACATTCACGGAGATAATATACACATCAGATGATCATATATTGGAGCAGATCATCATACTGTTTAACCCCTACTACATGTTAGGGGACATTGGGGATCGAACCCAGTACCTCTCTCAGTAATTACATGTTTGAGGAACAGTTTAGGACTGGTTTAATCACTCACCCATTGCCCCTTTAGATCCCTTTTGGCCATCTTGTCCTGGAAGTCCTGATAAACCAGTATTACCTACGGGACACGGTGAAACACAGTGAGGCAGTCCACAAGACGCTAGTCTAGATGCTAACGCTAACACTGGATGTGTTGCATTATGTATGGATGTCTCGTTCACACAATCTGTGACTGCATTTTATCTCACCTCCTTGTCCCTTTTCGCCTCGGTCACCTAAAGACAACGAAGACAAAGCGCTTGGTAAGCCCACACCCTACAGCCATAGCTTGTGTCTATTTCACATTTCATATTTAGCCTACATTTATGTTTAGATTTAGCCTACATGTATAGTAGCCGTTTGGCTATGACAAACCTTTGATTCCTGGAGATCCAATGAGTCCTCTGTCTCCTAAAGATTCAATGACAACCATCAGTGGCAAAATAGAAAAATACGCTACCAATGTTTAACCAATCAACTTGTGGTATTAAGCCATCGAGACCTGCTGATTGGTCGGATCATTGATATATATTTTGTGGGTGTGACCTATGGTACCTTTCGGCCCGGGTGGTCCTGCCTCTCCTCGGAAGCCGTTGCTGGCTTGCCCTGGAAACAACACATTATGGTAAGCGTACATAAACACAACTGAGCGACTGGCAGATGGGTTGGTGTTCAAGAGGCGTTGACCTTAACTGAACTGAACCCACCTGGTATCCCAGGAGAACCGTCAGAACCTGGAAGATGGAGGACAATTATTTTAACGTTTTCTTGCAATAATCATTTTTGGAGCCAATAAGTATTGCATTATTGCATTACAATGAACAGCAAGCCTTGTGCTTCATAATATTATACCCAATATTATATCATAGAAAATAATAGCAAAGATGAACTGTCATTATCGTAGACTCAGAGCACACTTACAATAGAACACATTGATCATGCTAAACCTAGACTAAACCTCTGCTATCTGTTCATCTTGTCTAGTTTAACGGTTGTCTGAGTCGTGTCCTCACCTTTCGGCCCAGCCGGACCCATCTGTCCCAAAAAGCCAGGGGGTCCTGGATAACCTGTTGCACATCAACACAAAGGTGAACTCTCCTGGAGGGGTTAGCGTTGCCCTCATTACCGCCTAATGAACTCATATCTACAATATGAAGCAGGACAGCTGGAACAGCTGGAACAGTCGTATAATGCAGGCCTGTGAAGCCCTAGAGACTGTGACTGTGATTAAGGGCTGTATCAATACAACTTGATATTGCAGTAAAAAAACAACACCCACCTCTGTCACCTTTCTCTCCCAAGCCAGAGACCCCGGGTTCTCCCCTGGGGCCCGTGGCCCCATCACGGCCCCTGACGCCTGGGGGTCCCTCTGAACCATGCTCCCCTGTTTGGGACATTAAACACATCAGAATACGCACGCACACACGCACAGGCCACAGAGTTAGAATAGAGCAGCTGCTTCGCGTCAGATCCAAGATGGACGCCGTTACCTCCACTTCCTTTCTGTCCTTTCTGCCCCTCTGGGCCGGTGTGACCCACTGCACCTGGAGCACCTGAGGTCAAAGTTCAAAGGTCAATGATGGCGGCATATATTGTGAGCCTGTACTACACTTTTCTAGAGCATATCGCCAACATGCACATAATGACATCTTAATAGTCTTCTGTTTACCTGGGATTCCAGGAAAACCACTATCACCTGAAATGAAAATATTGATATTTCAGAATATTTATATTTCAACAGTATTATCATGAAATTGAACTGGATTGAATTCCATGACTAACCTTTCAATCCTGGGATTCCTGAATCTCCTGAATATTATGGACATTACATGACCCAGGTTAATAGTTGGCTGAATGGGGAGTGTGTAGGTATTGTGAGAAGGTGTTGTGATGCAGTGTGTGTTTACCTTTAGCACCCGGCTCTCCTCTCTCTCCTCTAGATGCAGACATTATCGAAGCTGGAAACATAGACAAGGTTATGAGAACAACCATTTCATAAACGTGGTGTTATATAATGCATAGCATCCCTGCATGCTTTGTGAAGACTTTGACATGTGACATGTGTGTTTGTGAGGACTGTGTTTGTGAGGACCATGTCTGTGTGGACTGTGTTTGGGAGGACTGTGTTTGTGAGGACCATGTCTGTGTGGACTGTTTGTAAGGACTGTGTTTGTGAGGACCATGTCTGTGTGGACTGTGTTTGTGAGGACTGTGTTTGTGAGGACCATGTCTGTGTGGACTGTGTTTGTAAGGACTGTGTTTGTGAGGACTGTATTCATATCTCACTTCTGAAGAAGTGCGACTGCATTTCAGCTCTCAGCATGTGTTGGATGGTCTGCTGAAGAACGAGATCATTAACATATCCCGTTCCCATGGCAACACCACCTTCAGCTCCACCACTGACACCACCAGTGCCTGCCACACCAGTCCCGGTACCAACATTGACACCAGTACCGACACCGATTCTACCATCACTACCACCATCGCCATAAGCAGTACCCCTACCACCATAGGTACCACCAGCATATCTAGTGCCACCACTTACATCAGTACCACCACTGACACCAGTACCACCACCATAACCAGTGCCACCACTCACACCAGTACCACCAGCATGACCGGTACCACCACCATAACCACCATAACCACCATTGATGTAAATATTAGTGCCACCACCACCGGCACTCCCACCAGAATAACCAGTTCCACCAGCATAACCACCACTCACACCAGTACCACCAGCATGACCAGTACCACCACTGACACCAGTACCACCAGCATGACCAGTACCAACACTGACACCAGTACCACCAGCATGACCCGCACCAGCAGCATGACCGGTACCACCACCGGCAACAGAACCAGTACCACCGGCAACAGAACCAGTACCACCAGCAAAGCCGGTGCTGACTCCAACTCCAGTGCCTGCATGTCCTCCTCCACCGGTGTGCAGCGTGATGTCGTTGTGGACGTGGGTGCCCCCTCCCCGAACACCACCACCACCTGCAACACCACCTGCACCAACACCAGCACCAGCAGCAGCAGCAGCACCACCAGCGGTACCAACACCACCCGCGGTACCAGCGCCAGCACCACCAGCGTTGATCAGGTGGATGCTGTTGTTTGAAGCCGAGAGGCGGCTGGTGTGCGCGGCTGCCACCGAGGACTCGGCTTCCAGGGCGGAGACTCGGTTCTTCAGCCTCCTCACATCTTCAGCTGTGGAGCAGAAGTACAGGAAGGTTACCAGAGTTAGCAGAGTTGGATCTGCTGGCCTCGGCCTCGAGTGAAACCTAGGTGTACCCTTAACGGGGGGAAGCTATTTGTCATTATATTGACTTTGATAAAATCACAGTAATGTTCAATCAAACTTAGTCCATAATTAATGGACTATTGATGAATTGGAAATTAAATAGATACCTAAATAGATAACTAATTTTAACTCATTCTGATGACCGTGATCCCTGTGCAATTATAAAAAGAGTTAATTGTAAACTAAACTAGAGGTCTTAGGGTTAGAGTCTTATCGTGTGAGTCAAGTCAATTGAGACAAATACAATTGACTTGACATGACTTGAGAATGTTCTGTATTGACTAAACATCAGCAACCTAGTGGCAACTTGTGCAAAAAAACACACGAGCAAGACAGTTCTAAAAGTGAAGACAGACTCTAACACAAATATGTTACATCTGGACTTCCCTCTGTGTCAGCAAGTCTAAACTAGAGAGAGAGGGAGAAAGAGAGAGAGAGAGAAAGAGAGAGAGAGAGACTGTAGTCCATGATGTCATCTGGAACAGTTCCAACAGACAATGGAAACCAGACGAGTCTGTGGTCACGTGACCCTGCCCCGTGTCAACTCTCATTGGGTCTTCATTTCCTGGCGTTAAAGTTGTGACCATCATGTGAATCTGTCCTCTCTGGTCTGTTCCAGTGTGAGCCAGCGTTCCACGAGGACTGAACAGAAGTCCAGCTGGACTTCTGTTCTGCTTGTTTTGTTTTTAATGACAGTCTTGGTTCTCTGGCATTTCCTTTTCCAGAGCAGACATGCTTATTTAGAAAATAAGGGCGGATGTTTCACAACAGTAGCCCTAACAATAACCCTACCCTAACTAACTCGCCAACTGACTAAATGAGCAAATTAGCTCAGTAACTAACTAGCTAGCTCACTAATTAACTTAATAAACTTATCTTAACATAACATAATACTTTTGAACCCAGATGGAAAATTCAGGAAACTAACTAATCAAACAATTAACCAACTAACTAACCAACCTATCAACTAACTGATCGGCCCACTGACTATGTAACTAACCACCCAATAAACTCGTCAACTAACCAACCAACCACCTATCCAACCCACCGCCCCCTCCCTGACTCACCCAGGGCTATGAGTCCGAAGAGGAGTCCGAGGAGGAGCAGGGCGAGGAGCAGGAGGCCCAGCAGCCACTTCCACCAGGAGCAGCAGGAGTCAGAGCAGCAGCAGAAGGCACCTCCTCCTCCACAGCCGTCGTCCTTACGGATCTCTGCTCACGGTCGTAAACATTATTATTATTATTATGATCATCATGGTGCTGGTTTCAATATTCAGCAGTCACACGTTCACTGTCCTGGTCACATACACACAGGTGTTACAGGTACAACGTGAGGTAAGCTGATCTGTAGACTATATGCAAAAGTAAGATATGGATATAATATAAGAAAAAATACATATAAATAATACAATGATTTATAAAATAACTAAATAATAATAATAATGTATTATGATTATGATTACGGTCATTATTATTATTATTATTATTACCAATAATATTATTATTGTTATCATTATTATTATTGTTAATATTATTATTATTCTAACAACATCAGTATAACTATAATATATGCTAGATGCATGATTACAGCTAAATATCATACAGACATACCTGCATACGTTGCCTTGTCTTTCATTAGAACTCCAGACGATCCATCTGTTAAAACGATTTGTTATTCAGCGTTTTATGCTATAATCAATTCATATATATATGAATTGATATATGGTTATTTTTCAAAATAAAAGTTATTTTCCGTACAGTAATTTCCAGTATCTAGTTTCTGCTGAGCTGCTTCACTATAGCTGGACACCAACTTCTCCTTCTTCATGGAGTCTCCAGACAGAGAGCCTGTAAAAACAAATCAGCTGATTAAAATCAAAATTCAAAGATGAATTTAAGTCAAATTAAGTTAGTAATTAATTAAATCAAACTAATGAAATCTACAGTGGTTTATTATAGTATGCATTTGCTGTTCGACAAAATACAACACAATATGCCACATCTTCTAAATATACAATAGTATATATAATATAATAGTGTTTCGCTATAATAAAGTGATGGGACTTGTTTCTAATGAAGTTGTTTTACATTTTGAACGCTGATCATTTAAATAAACAGTTCATCAAAGTAAGACATATATAAATGTGTCCACAAGAGGGCAGCAAGCGACTGACCGCTTCCTAAATGAACGCCGCCGCTGGTAAACTGTTTGCCGCTGTCTTTGGTGAGGATCAACACCTCTGTGTCCTTATTGCCCACAACGTTCTCCTTGTCCAAGATCAGGTACTTATAGTCTTTCTTGTACGACTCGTCCACCTGACCTCTTGTGGCTGACAGGCAAAACAAAAACATTACTTACAAACATTGTCATGTCAATTGTCATGTTGTTGTCTAAACATGTTTTTAAACGTACTTGCAGAGACTCCAGTGCTGACGAGACCACCACCGTTGGAGACATTCTTCTGTACTCCATACCCTGATGAAACACACACACGCACACACACACACGCACACACGCACACGCACACGCACACACGCACACACACACACACACACACACAGACACAGTGTTAATGTCCATCAGGACACAGGCAGGCACTAAATAGTATTGTATAAAAGACAGCTTAGCTTAGCTTACCGCCTGCGCTAGCACTGACGTTAGCTCCGCTGGTAGTTAGCACACTGCCCGACGTGGGGCCCAGATTGTTCTGGAAGCCGTAGACTGTAAACAGAGATGCACAGATTTAAATAATAGCGACAATTTCTGCACAAGCATAACCTGAAATGTCACTTTAAAGGCGTTTTGTTCTGGAGTTGGGAAACCAAGACACTGGGATCATGTGATATGTAATTTGTAATATGATACGGTCAAATTACATCAAAAAGAGACAGAAAAAAACATTCTAAATGTATGCAACTACTGTACAACTATTATGAATATTAAACTATCCTTAAATATTATGTTGAGATTGTGCAGGAGTTTATTACATATTTCTTGATATATTTCTTGATTTCATATTGCGTATTAACGTCATATCGACGAAGCGTAATCGTTCGTCGTCATGTGACCAGACCCACGCGCTCATGCATGTCTTCGTGGGTCCGTCTGAAAGCGGCTGCTGGTGCACGTGACACACGTGCACATATTCACGGGCGCTCTCACCAGACAGGGAGGAAGGAGAGATGGGGGCGGAGCCCCCCATGTTGTTGGTGCTGCTGCTCTGGTAGACGTAGCTGCTGGTGCTGCCCGTGGTGGCGGCCATGTTGGGGGAGGCGGGGGAGGTG
>OMNS01061420.1:0-24274 GCA_900303225.1 Laemonema laureysi | reverse complement strand
CTCTCTCTCTCTCTCTCTCTCTCCCCATCTCTCTCTCTCCCTCCATCTCTCTCTCTGTCTCTCTCTCCTTCTCTGTCTCTCTCTCCCTCTCTGTCTCCCTCTCTGTCTCTCTCTCTGTCTCTCTCTCTCTCTGTCTCTCTCTCTCTCTCTCTCTCTCTCTCTCTCCCTCTTCTCCCCCCCCCCCCCTCTCTCTCTCTCTCTCTCTCTGTTCTCCCACTCTCCCTCTCTCTCTCTCTGTTCTCCCACTCTCCCTCCCCCGATCTCTATAGCACACATATAAGCACCGGCGAATCTATGCGTGCGATTTTCGGTCTTGTTCACTTATCGGCGTCCTGCGCAATCAATATCATCTATTGATCAGCAGGCTGAGACGTTCGACAAACAGCTGGATCAGCTGGGTCCGCATGAACAGCATAACCAGTCGCCCATGAAGTAGGCGAAATGTCAACTTCATGTTAGTTTGAAAATATTAGCCAATGTAATGATTTGCAAGAGACAGGCGGCATTATCTAGATAAGAATAGAAGCCGACATACTATGAATGACACATTCTGCCCTGGAGAGTTTATTGCACATGACGCCTTGGTGGTCACAACGAAACATATTAAATAATGAGACAATATATTAATTAATTGACATGATGCGGCGCTGCTACCTCTACTTCCCTAATTAAATAATGGTGTGTGTGTGTGTGTGTGTGTGTGTGTGTGTGTGTGTGTATAACCGTTAACGATACACCATGCAGTATCACCTTCCTCCATGTGGGGGCGCTGCGGGCCCTCACAACAAAGGCTCCATTCAACGGCCCAGGATCCCTGCGCTCCCATTGGCTGGCGGGCAGATTTGAAACGCAAGGCGGTGGAAGGCGACGCTGTGGACGGACGACCGAGAAGCAACAGAAACACACTTTGAGGATCAAAACACGAGGTAAACATCTCGACTGTGTTATTTAGCAGTGTTGTACTTACAGTGGTGTACTTACTTAATACGGAGGAAAGGTAAGTAACGTTTGCTAACGGAAAGTGGAGGAGTAGGGTTCGTAGTACGAGTCTCGACGAGCCGTCTGTTAGCCTGGTGCTAGTCCGGCATCATTAAAGCGTTTTGGATTAAAACGTGACATAATAATCAGTTATTACTCCTGACGCAAACAAATCGTGTTTATTGTTTGCTTTATGTTGCTAGGCTGTTATGTTTTGAAGCTATACAAAAACCGCTGTTCCAAAAAGACTTATTAAAATAGTTAAATATACCAACCGACCGACCGAGCGAGATACAACTGCCTCATCAGTTAAAATGAAAGAGTTCGAATGAGACCGACTATGAGAAACAAACGTTCCGAGAGTTAATGGAGCAGTGTTATGACGTCATGGAAAGCTCAAGGTGGAGGTGGTGGAGTAGTTGGAGGTGGAGGTGGAGGAGCAGTTGGCGGCCACGGTCACAGCTCCAGTTTTTGGTTTAAAACAGTCACCAATTCTTTAAGTGTTTTTAAATGTGGCCCCCGCTCTTGATTACGTTTCAACTAAGATTCACAGCTAGACGCAGATGCGACGTATTGAGTCTACAGCCCCCTGATGTCTGCATGAACAAAACCAAATTAATTAAAAAGCTTTTTCCATTTCAGATCCCCATGGAGACTGCGGTGGTAAACCTGCGCGGTTTACTTGAACAGCTGATGTCACAGTTTGAAGTGCTCAACAATGAGTGTGTTGAGCCTCGTAAGTTTACCCCCACTGTCGCTGTACCTTCCTTCCATCGCTTCGTCGACTCCCGTACATGAGGTCTGCGCTCTCTTTTGCAGAGTTCATGCAGATGGTCCTCAACTTCGACGACTGTCGTCGGAAGTGGCTGAGGCTGGAGCAGGACCTGGGCTCTTGCAAGGAGGTGCTCGCCAAGACGGAGACGGAGAGGGGGTCGCTGGAGGTCAAACTCAAGCACGCCCGCAATCAGGTGGACGTGGAGATCAGACGGAGACAGAAGGCTGAGGCCGAGTGCGAGAAGCTGGTGCGTCAGATGCTGTGACGACGTTATGTTCATGTTGTCGTGTTTTCACACTTGGGTCCAATCCCAATACGCTCCTTCCCCTGCACCTCCGTGTTGCACGCTCAGGCCCTACGTTATAGACCGCAGAAGGACGCCTCTAGCCCACACACCGCTGAAAACGGCATTAGATTCAAAATGTCCGCCAACAAACACGCCTGTGTATATAAACGCCATCGATCGGGTCTTGAAGGGTCGTCCTGTTTCATAAGGGAGGGCTACTTGCTATCCAGAGGTATTCATCTTGTCCTCTTGTGTTGTTTTTATTTATAGGATCGTCAAATCCAGTTGATCAGAGAGCTTCTGATCAGCGAGGGTTCCTCCAACAGCATCCAGCTGAACGACGAGCAGCGCTCTGCTCTGGCCTTCCTCAACGCAAGACCTCATGCTGTACCCAACATGAACACCAGCCGGAGGCAAGATCTCTGCGCAGTTGCATGTCTGTTGTGGTGCTACTGAGAGAGTGTCTCACCTGTGGTTGTCCTCCTCCTCTTCAATAGGCTGATGACCATTGATGAGTCCGCGTCCATCTTGTCGGACATCAGTTACGATAAAACCGACGACTCACTGGTCAGCACCGTCTCCACCTCTTGATGTTCTGGTGCATGATTTAATGTAGTCTCACAAGTCAGACTTAGATTAATATCTCAAGTCTGACTGAACGGGCCGGTTCACATTCTTTCACTTCATATTTGTTTCCATCAATTATGTCGCTGGAGGCGGGGTCTGTAGGCGTGTAATGGGACACGCTTACAGACACACGCTAACTATTTATTGAGTCCCGATGCTAATCCTGGTCTGTCGTCGCAGGACTGGGACTCTTCCGTGGTCAACACGATGCGACTCAAGAAACGACAGAAACGGGTATGTGCTACAAACTAAGTGTCCTCTGATGTCTCCACCACGACCTACGAGTTGCATGCTAACGGACCTCCATGTCTGTCCCCAGCGCTCCTCTAGAACCCAGGTGGACGGCCCTCCGATGAGCTCCAAGCGGTCTTGCTCGGCGGGCAGGAGGTCCCACAGGGTGAGTCAAGACCCCTGGACCCAGCGGTGAGGAGTGAGTCTGCTCCTGTCCCGGCCTGACTGTTGTCCTTCTTCAGTTACAGGAAAACGAGTCTCTCGTGGCCAAAACCACACTGACGATACCGGCGGGCGGGGGGCCTGTGGAGGCTGTTTCCACCATTGAGGCGGTCCCAGACGGTCGCCGGCCCCCTTACTGGACACGCAGCATCAGGAGGAAGACTGGTGAGGGCTTTATTATTATTATTATCATTATGATGTGGGGCATGACGTAGGAGGCATCACGAGGGACGTGGAGGGGTCCTCCACAATTAGATTTCCGGTATCTGCACGACGAGATGGACAGCGGGGTCATCAATCTATTTAAACGGAGTAGAGACTGCTTCTCCAAGAGGTTCCTCATCTCCGCCCTCCCTCCCTCTCTCCTGTCCAGAAACCCTAGAGTGGGACTCTGAGTCGGTCCAGTCTCTGGAGGTCTTCAAGCAGCCCAGCGTTCCCGACAGGGTGACGCGTGCGGAGCCCAGCACCCCTCAGAACACCGGGAGCATCCGGCTCCACGAGTTCGTCTCCAAGACGGTAAGAAGTGTTGCCTGAGTCAGTATTTGGTGTTTTGTCGCGTTATCCGTAGTATCCTTGTTGTTGGTCACTGTGAAAATATGATCTCTACAATACAACCCACAGATGATGCGTTGCTAGTCGTGGAGACTATGAAATATTGTTTTTAGTATTGTTATTGTTTCTTTATATAATGGGGGAATGTTTAGACTCCATATGAAGAGGGAACCGTGTTGGTGAAACTGTCCTGTCCCGCAGGTCATCAAGCCAGAGTCCTGCGTCCCGTGCGGGAAGAGGATCAAGTTCGGGAAGATCTCCCTGAAGTGTCGAGACTGCCGCGTGGTGTCCCACCCCGAGTGCCGGGAGAGGTGTCCCCTGCCCTGCATCCCCGCCGTGGCCGGCACCCCGGTCAAGATCGGCGAGGTACGGACGCGCACATCTGCACCGTTCTGCATGTTCCTCAGAGGCCCGGAGCGTTGTTGTTGATCTGCTTGGCGTGACGCGTGTGTCCAGGGAACGCTGGTGGACTACGTCTCGGCCACCTCTCCCATGATCCCTCCCCTGGTCGTCCACTGCATCAACGAGATCGAACAGCGGGGCCTACATGAGGTGAGGGCTGTTGGAGGAGCTGGAGGGACTCTGCTAACCCAGGCTTGCATCTCATGCTGAAGTAGCAACAATCTAATGTCCGAGATAAATTGAGTCGCGTCCACAAATTGATTGCACATCGTAAAATGTTGTGATGTCTTTTTAACAAGCTCTTGTTAAATAACCATTTTTATTCTGTCACTTCAGAGAAAGAATAGACGTTTAATTTCAACTCGTTAAAGCCTGTGACTGAAGGCACATTTAAACTGGATGTTTATGCGTCCATGCATAGCGAAAGAGTAGCCCTCCCCCGCGCTGGGGAGGGGAGGGAGGTCTGAGACTAACTCTGGACTTGTCCTCCAGACTGGACTGTACCGCCTGTCTGGCGCAGAGCGCACCGTGAGGGACCTGAAGGACAAGTTCCTGCGCAGTAGAAGTGTTCCTCTGCTCAGCAAAGTGGACGACATCCACGCCATCACCGGCCTCCTCAAGGACTTCCTCAGGAACCTGAGGGAGCCTCTGCTCACCTTCCGCCTCAACAGGGCCTTCATGGAGGCCGCAGGTGTGTGTGTGTGTGTGTGTGTGTGTGTGTGAGAGAGGTCCGCCTGTCCTAGCTCCTCCAAAGCTTAAACCATGAGGGGCGCCTTGATCCTAAACTTAGCAATGTGTTCTTTTGGTTTGATTAAAAAAATTAATTATTAGCGCACAGTATTAAATAATACAATTGGATTCAAGTGGTTATATTTAGTAGCGTTGGTCCTACTAAGGATATTCATTTGATTCAAGTGACTATAAAATATGTATGTACCTGAGGAGGGAGTCCTAGTTGCCTCCAGCCAATCACAAAGTATCCAAGGGACCCTCCTGCCAATCCAGTTGGAGGTCAAGTTAAAAACGACAAAGTTTGCCATGAATCGCTAATACATGATTTAATTGGTTGAAACGTTGTCCTTTAGCTCGGCTGTGACACGTGGCTCTGGTGGTAGCTTGGACACAAACGGTCTAACTTCACAACATGAATCCTGTTGATGGGGTTAATGTGCAACACTTCTCGTTGCCTCAGCGGTTGTCATCACTTGCTCTCCCCTGACATGCGTTTGGTTTCCACAGAGATCACAGATGAGGACAACAGCGTGGCTCAGATGTACCAGGTCATCAGTGAGCTGCCCCAGCCCAACAGAGACACGCTGGCCTTCCTGGCCGTTCACTTCCAGAGGTGCGTAGCTCCCATCTTATTGCTGTGTGTGAATAACACAATAATTGGACACAATCAGACACTGTGATCTTAGTGTGGGAGACGGGGACTTGTTAGTAACAGCAGGTTGTTTTCACGTCCAGAGTCGCTCAGAGTCTGGCCACCAAGATGGACATCAGCAACCTGTCCCGGGTGTTGGGCCCCACGCTGGTGGGCCACGCCGTCCCCAACCCAGAGCCCATGACCATCCTGCAGGACACCAAGCGCCAGCCCAAGGTAGGACTCCAGAGACTAGCGCTGCTGAAGCCCGTCCAGTGGCGGGATGAGCCCCCGCTGTGTTCACAGGGCACCTCTGAAGGCCTGTAGGTGGCAGGCAACAGCAGCACGTAAACGTCAGCGAGACCTCAGTCCTCAGCAGATTACTGGTCTGTGAGGAGCAGGGCTACAGCTAACCACGGCCCGTCTTGTTGAGATGTTGTGGGTTGGGCCAGAGTCAGTGATGGTGTTTCTCCGTCCGGCGGAGGGGATATGAAGCACTACAGTGATGCGGCCTCCTTCCACAGGTGGTGGAGCGCCTGTTGGCTCTACCCTTGGACTACTGGAGCCAGTTCCTGATGGTGGAGAACGATCACCCCGACTCGAGTCACATGATCATCGAGAACACCAACTGCTTTTCCACGCCAGACATGAAAAGTACGTAAACCAGCAGTTTGTAGACAACATTTTATTTTTTAGAATTGCGGGGATTTAGCGTGTGTCGTGTAGACCGGTTCTGAAAGGTCTCCATTGTTCCCAGTGAGCATCCTGGGACCGCTCACCACTCCAGAACACCAGATGAACAAGACGCCGTCCTCCAGCTCTCTGACGCAGCGCTTGAAGTCCTCTCTGACGCCCAGGTACTGGCAGACCTCCTGTCCGGCTGCTGGCGTACTGCGCGTCCGGCCTTGTGTCCGGCCACTGTCTCCGCGTTCATCGGCCATCTTTGTAGTTCTTTGTAATGGAATGTGATCATGTGATGAACTTTGTGTTGCAGTTTTGGGAGCAAGAGCAGACCTGTGGTGAGCTTTTCTCGGCCGGGAGGCTTCTTCGCTTCACCACTTCTGAACTGAAGCCACCGTCCTCTTCTTCAAACCACAGCAATCACAGCACTAGCAAAAAACAATCCTTCATTGGTCAGTAACCTAATAATATAAACAGCGTCTCTGTGTTTTCAACAAGTGTTCTCTGCATGTTTTGAGTATTCTGAATTGTTTTATTTCCCAGTTTTGTAAAAGCTTTATTTGATCTAAATGGTAGGTTTTGGTCTATGCACACGTCGTTTTACAAAGATCTTTATATTTATAGGGTTTTATCTTAAAGTGTCCAACTCATGTATCACTCAGAAGTTGAGCACAAGTCAGCATTTCATTGTAGAAGTTAGCAACAGTCCAGGTTTCATATGCAGCGTGAATGTGTTTTTGTTTGTAATCGGACCTGCAAGACAAATGTATTCTGTTAGCAACGCGAGGCAGGCTGGTTATTCTATACAGCTAGCTTATCTAGGTACCGGTCTATGTTAGCATGTGTTAGAGTTAGTCTTTGGCCCCAGATGTACCCTTAACCTGACCAACTGTTCAGCTCTGTTTAGGGCTGTGGTTCCTCTTTTACTGCCAAAATATTTTTTTTGTTCCATTGGAAGTATTTTTTAAGTTTGTTTTTAGAGTACATTTTCTATACGATGGAAGACATTTGTAAAATATATTTCCAACATTTTACTTGCGTCTTGAGTGTCTTCTGTTGAAAACGATTCTTCCGTCCATTATCAGCTGAACAGAGAATCCTCCTCTTTTAGTATGGGCTGGAATGAGTCCATCCGTCAGGTCTGGTCCTCCATCAAACCCTCCTTAAACCAGTGGACCAATATATCAACGTCCCTCTCGGAGGACGCTTGGACCGCTACTCATGAGCAGTCACTGTCGGTTGTTTTTCATAACAATTTCAATCAGAAAATGTGGGTTTTATTTTGGTTGTAAATGCAGCATGATTGTAATGACGGTGATAAGCTAAATAATCACAGTGTTCACAGTCGGATACGAAGTCATCCGTGGGGTTACTGTTCATGGGGTTGGGGTCCTGGTCAACATGTGAGCCGTTAGCATCCAGGGAAGGGCCAGAGCACGGGAGTGTTCTTCAGATAGTTCTGGAAGGCCGGGTCCATCCCCCACCTCTTCAGGGCCTGCTTCTCCAGGATGGGCACCCCACTGACGTGACGGAGCAGGAACCACACGAAGAGAGGCGACGCCACGCTCAGATACTGGTGGCCCCGCATGACGGAGGAGGCCGAGAGCCAGAGGCCGGACCACTGCATGATCTCTCCCAGGTAGTTGGGGTGTCGGCTGTATGACCACAGTCCCTGCTGGATGAATTTTCCCTGTGGGGGAAAAAAAAAAGGTATTGAACTGAGAATTTCTTTTAAAAAGGTTTTCTTAAAAAAACAAAAGGGGTGTTTTGTTTAAACTAGGAGGTCCGATTAGATACGTGCTATCAGCGTACTCACTGCATTATGTGGATCACGTTTGAAGAACCACTTCTGCTGGTCTGCCACAGCCTGAGTGACGAAGCCCAGGGCCCACAGGCCCCAGCCAATGTAATCTGGCACACCCACGGGCACATCCTGCCTCGCAGAGTTTAACATGAGTGTGGGCAGGAGGGTCATAAACACCCACACCGCTATAAAAAATAAAGAAAATATTATTACCGGCATTACAGATAATGGGAGACAATGTCATTAGGATACATAATCAAAACGACTTTTGGAGTCCCTTCTCTAATAATGCATTGCACTGCACTGTCAATGTGAGAGTGAGTGAGTGAGCGAGCGAGAGAGAGAGAGCAGTTCTGAGCACCTTGAATGCTCCAATATACGAAGAAGGTCCCTGGGCTGTCTCTGACTTGGTTGAATCTGCGGTCCTGACCGTCCTTCAGGATACGCATGAACAGGAACGTCCCCAGCCTGCAGCGAGAGCAACGTTCCCAGCGGTTGTTAAAGTTAACCGACAAATGATTGATTAACCCGACGCCTACGCCTGGCAATCATTCGTTCTACAGCAGTGACCACGCCAAGGTCATTTAAGGAATAGGAAAAGTACGGGTTTTTATACATAACTGCAGAATAAGTGAGTATTTATTAGCCAATAGATGGTTTCTGGGCTGGGATGGAGGGGGACCGTGTTGGCATGGTTACCTGATTCCCCATGCGGTCACAAGGCCAGTCTGCACATTCTGCCGGACATGTCCAGCTCCTCCCCACAGGTGACTGAGGTGGGCTAACAGTATAAATGTTCCTGATCCTTGGAGGAGAATAGGAGTAGAATAAGAAAAAGGTCCACCACAGACTGTGTTTTGCGCATGTGTCATTTAAAGGACACGAGTGCGCGTCCTACAACGGGTCAGTTGTGGCAAGGTGTGTCTTAATAAATCTTTTACTCGGGAAATTGGTTCCAAAGTTCAAGGGACAGTATTCAAGAGTACAGACCATAGTTGAGACTCAGAGGAGGACACGCAACTCACTCGCCAAGGTGATTCATTTCTCTCTTCTATTCAAATTAGATCAGCTACCTGAAATATATTGATGAATTATTGGTCATTGAAACCAGATCCATTTAATTGTTTGTTGCATTGAAACGTGAATGAATGAAAGTATTATCTCATTTCCAAGTGTTAATGCTGACATCCGTAGTCATTTAAAAAGTTTAATTGTGATAATTCATTTGGATTTAAATCATTCATTACATAATGTATTGTAACAAATAGGATTTTACACTCAAAGTGTAAATACATAGTAGGTTGTGAATTATGAATCGCAGGTCTACTGCCTGCATGACCATCTGCAGGGTAGGCCTCATGGAGGAGACTTCTGTCTTCTTAACTGAACTGATGGCTGCGTCTTTAAATGTAGGAGGAGCATTAGAGCCGTTTCACAACTCGGTTGTTTAGATAACACACGTTTTGTAACAGTGGCATTATTCACTACAAATAGAACATAACGTAACATAACAGGCGATTCGCAAAGTATCGTTTTTTGTATTTCTGCAAAATAATCCAGTGTGTGGAATGGGTTAAACGGCCTACGAGTAAAATAGAACAAAAAAGCACCAACTCGTGACAACTAACTAATCTGCACCAAAGACTTGTTGTCATGTATTACCTGCCAAGTCATAGAACTTCTCCGTTTTGAACGCTGCCGCCACAGCCCATCCGACCCATTGGATGCCCAGATCCGTCACCGCACATTTGACAAGCGTGCTGCCCATAGTCATGTCCAGCAGGTGTTGGAGTAACGCATGAATTCTCTCTAAGATATGAACGGACTAAAGGTTCATCCGCGTCCACCTACTAGGTGTGGCTTGAGACTTTTAGACATGTGGGTTTTGTAGTCTTGTAAACACATGGGTCTTGTAGTCTTGTAGACATATGGGTCTTGTAGTCTTGTAGACATATGGGTCTTGTAGACACATGGGTCTTGTAGTCTTGTAGACATATGGGTCTTGTAGTCTTGTAGACATATGGGTCTTCTTGTTCATCTGCTGGCTACCTTTGTAATATAGTGATGTCAAATGGTAATTATATTTATTATATTTAACATGCATTTCATATATCTTTCATGTATCTTTCAGATAGTAAATTCAAGGTCAACACATAAGCCCTCCAAAAAAACCATGGCAGAGGGAAATAGTCCAAAGGGTGGTGCAGGAGTCTTTACTAAGAAGGTCCAAAGGCAGCTGAGCCGAAGCAAGGAGAAGGTATCTTCACTCATCAGGACACTCTGACCAAACACGTCCTCCTCCTGGTCTCATGCGTCTTCCTTGACTTGTCTGCTTGTTCTTCAGGTATTACAAAGGTTAGGGAAGACAGTGGAGTCCAGAGATGAAATCTTTGACGGTTGGCTCCAAAGATTTTATGATCAGCAGGTAACAACTTGTGTTGTAATATCCAACACTAGACTTCAACGTCATGTTTTGTGGCTCCATTTTATTGTTAAATTATTAAATTGCAAAGAATACACTCCACAAGACTGACTTTTTTTCCAGTCTGATGGGAGCCGGATTCACAAGGATCTTAAGATCTACCTGTCAGCAGTCAGAGGTGAACTTGAGTGTTTGTTGTTCATGCTCTATACTGTATATATAACCTCAGCACATCAATATAAGTGCACCACTACATGCTACATTTGTGGATGTGTTGCGTGTATAGGGCTGCATATCTGTAGCTCATATCCTCATGCAGTACAACTGGAAAACTATTGAGTGTTTTGAACTTTCCCTGCAGACATGCGCAGTGCTTCGAGACGCCTGTCCCAGTCTCTGTTCGATGCTTACGAGACCGACTGGGCGGGAGATGAGGATTTGGGAGCAATCGTGGAGGTCAGATATGGGTGTTAACTAAAAGAAAACAGATATAAAAATAAACCCAGAGAGGTTGAGTGGATCCCCATCACGTCATCCTGTAATACAGACACCACAACCTCCTAATCTAATCTTGGCTCCAGCCTCCATCCACATGGTCTCAGTATTTACTGGCTGTCTGCTGCAGGGCGAAGACCTGCTGTGGAACGACTACGAGGTGAAGCTGTCTGACCAGGCTCTCCGCACCATGGAGTCCTACATGGGCCAGTTCCCGGATATCCGGGTAACACACACACACACACACACACACACACACACACACACAGCACAACAACGATCAACCCACAGCACTAACTCATACATTGTTTTTACGATGCTTTTCAACTACAGGACAGGATTTCCAAAAGGGGAAGGAAACTAGTTGATTATGATCGTGCGCTACATCACCTTGAGTCACTTCAGGCTGCCAAGAAACGGGATGATGTCAAAATAGCCAAGGTCAGGAAGGGTCAGGAACGGCCTACTGCACTGCATCTAAAATCCCAGCTTGTGTCTCAAATCTCATGTTCAATCTCATCTCTGCATAGACTCATAGCAGCCGCGATGTATTCGATTCCACAGGCGGAAGACGAACTTAACACCGCCAAGTACGTCTATGAAGCCATCAACACAGACCTAAAGGACGACTTCCCTGGTTTCCATGAGAGGTGAGAGGAGGGCCATGGAGATACGTTCAGGAGTCCCTGAAGCCTCACGTTTATTCACTTTCCCTTTGTTGTTTCCGTTGCAGCCGCATTGGATGCTATGTGTCTGTCTTCTCGGCCATTTCCTCTTTGCGAGATGTTTTCCACAAGGAGATGAGCACGGTACACCTACCTTTCGTCCACTTACTTGTGGTGTTTTTGAGGATGACAGGCGGTAAGACGTTCCTCATGTATGAATCTCTTTGATGTCGTGTTTCTCTTTCAGCTGAACAGTGACTTACAGAATGTGATGAAGGATCTTCAGGCACAGCATCCAGACCAGGTGTTTGCTGTGAAGGGCTTACAACGGTGAGCTTATTTCACTGTGTCTTTTGGATTTACTGAAACTTCTCTGGAGTGTATTTCATAATCATTCATACAACCCCTCACTCACAACATCTCAGGTATGGCTCTCTGAAGAGACGATCGCTGATGTCTCCCAAGTCATGGAAGTCCAGCTTCTCTGACTTCCATCTGAGCTACAGCCCCAAGATGGGCGCCCAAAGGTTCAGCTTCAAGTCTCCTGACAGACCTCGACATGGTGGCACTCTGACCAGGGAGAGCAGCTGCCGGGCGCCGGCCAACGCTGGGTTTCCCCCCTCGGAGTTCAGAGACGAGGAGACCCAGTCCCTCCGCAGTGATGCCGACAGTTCTGTCGGGGAGGCCCAGCGGCCCGGCTCTGCGGCAGGGGCCACCACAGAGGAGCTTAAGGCAGAAGGAGATCCAAACAGCAGGGAGGAGGAAGACAAGTCTGTGAAGGAAGCGGAGGCAGGTCCCGCCTCACAGCCCCGTCAGGAAGATAAAGGGCAGGATGGAAGTGAGAGCAGCTCAGAACTGAACAACTCCTCAGACTCGGAGAGCCTGGATGTGCAGCTGTCTGCTGTGGGCAACGGCACGCTGTACATTGAAGAGAAAGAAGACAGCCCACAATCCAACGGTGGCGCCGCCGACACGCTCGGCCCGAAGGCGGTTCCTCAGAAGGTTAGTGTCCTGGGCCAGGACAGGGCTGAGTCTGACACATACTGATGATGCGGACCCTGCTCTGCCTGGGATGTTGACCTTCTGTGTTTGTATTTTGTTTGTCATCTAGGACGTTCCGTTAGGAAACCAGCTACTAGGGGACTCGAAAAGCACAGTGGTGTAGTGCAACAAACGGGAAGGTTTGTGGGTTTGAAGCCAAGACTGCATTATTGTCCTTGCTGTGTTCTATTTTTTTTTAAGTATAACTGTAATGGACCAAATAATGAGTTCTCTGGGGTACAAAATGTCCGTAACTATTGATGAGTGTGAAGCATTTTACAAATGATGTGGAGATAAATGAGCAGTTACTAAAATGATGGAGAATAAACCATATAGGCCTGTAAGTTCTGTCACTGTGTTGACAATAACCATAATTACCCTTAAAAATAGTGATTTGACACGAGTTGGAAAGATTTGTCTTACCAATGACTTTATCTTCTGTTATGTAGTTTAGTTAGTTGTTTTTTTCATATAGGCAAACGAATTAGAGATTTAACTTTGTTTATGAATGATACACTTAAAATATCACCTTCTGATATTGTACACATTCCTCGGCCTGATCACCTTCTGAAGTTTAGAGACATTGTGTTGATTACTCACACAAGAACAATAAACGGTTTTGCTCAGTAATATTGTGTTTGTTGCCTCTGCTTGGTTGTTGGGGTCGACATGTGACATGACGTCTTCCACTCAGGGGTTTAGCTGAACTGGTTTGGTTGGGGTCGACATGTGAACACATCTTCCACTCAGGGGTTTAGCTGAACTGGTTTGGTTGGGGTCGACATGTGAACACATCTTCCACTCAGGGGTTTAGCTGAACTGGTTTGGTTGGGGTCGATCTTCCACTCAGGGCTGTAGAGGAAGAGGAGGGACCGGCGCGGCGTCAGCAGAGTGGGCGTGACTCCGGAGTCAGAGTCGGAGCCTCCAGACTCGGTGCGCAGCCGACGCCTTCAGTAAATTCGTACTTTCACACGCACGCCTCGTTTGGTTTTGTATGGTTCAGTAGCGCATAATACACATTATACTGGCTTGTTTGTGGGCTGAAGAAAAGCACCCATCGCCTTGTTGTTGCCCAGGTAAGTGTACTCCGTGTACTTTGTGTACTATGTGTACTGTGTGTACTATGATGACCAGTGTACAGTAGTATTGTCATGTAGTACTAGCAGCTGCTCAACAAGTTTCAAGTTGGTTTGTAGTTCGGTGAAAGAAGAGGTAAACGCACTAGTCCATGAATATGGATCCTAATGAGTTTAACTACAACAGCCCAAATCGGAGTATTGTTTTATTTTCATAATAAGATAATATTTATGAAAGTTTGTCAAACAAAAGAAAGTCAGCTGCTTCGCTGCATGATGTCATCAACAAGGGCCACACACACACTAACCTAACTTGTCCACACGTTGTGTGTGATGCGCACCTGAAGCTCTGCAGACCATCATCATCCAACATGACCTCCATGCCTCCTACGAACGGTAAACATCTCAACTCGAATCTCAATCTTCCTCGAAATACCCCCCATAAGACGGCAGGTCCCCCAATAAGACCCTCTGTCTGCATTGTCATTCATTGTTTGAATCAAGCATCACAGTTGTAATCTTTATTTAATTATTCTACCAACCCCTTGTGTTTGGCATTAAATGCGATAGTTTGGGTCTATTGTTCGACTTATGACGCTGTCCTGCTGCGGCATTCAGATATTTGGATCATTAATTATTCATGAAAACCTTTGTTGTTGTTTTGGGATCTTTTGTGAGAGTGCAACATGTTGGTTGCTTCATTATATTATATGTATTTACTGTCATAATAATGGTTTTGTTCATATTTTCAGTTTCAGTTACCACAGCTGCTCCCGTGCATACAGAGTCCACCGTTATCGGAGGTAGGCCTAAATACACGTTGTGAAGTCTTTTAGAAAGGCCCTGATAGTCCCTTCATCTCGATGGTGTTCTGTTCCCAGTGGTGATCACCCTGCTCCTGGTGACCCTCGTGGTGGTCGGGTTCCTCCTCTACCGTTATCTGTGTCACAACAAGGGAGCCTACCGGACCAC
Source organism: Laemonema laureysi (assembly GCA_900303225.1). NCBI lineage: Eukaryota > Metazoa > Chordata > Actinopteri > Gadiformes > Moridae > Laemonema > Laemonema laureysi. The sequence goes on along the minus strand of OMNS01061420.1, from coordinate 9,682 downwards.
CGGGGAGCCTGCTCCAGGAGAGGACTTCACAGAGGACAGCAAACCGAACCAGGCTACGACTGACAAGAAGGAGTACTTTATATGAACCTGGTTAATGCTGACCAGCATGCCGAGGACAACAACGGACCTTGTCGGCCACACTGAGAACAAACGGGTGAATTGGCATATTATTATTATTATTATTATTCAGATTCTTTCTTGTGCTGTCGGCCACGTGGGACGTGTTGTGCTGCAACAGGCCATAAGCTGGGAGGAAGACAGTGAATCTTGCTGTGGAGCGAAGCAGCTGCTGTGAGAACAGGTGTTTCCCTACATTTTGTCTCGGTCATCGTTGCGATGAGTTGCTTTGACAATCAATATTTTAGCCATGGTTAGTTTTTACTCTGCTGTATCGGTTTTATTTCTGTTTTTCCAGGACATTGTCAATACAGGATTTTTTTTTAAAACTGTTAAAACATGTATGACTGTTTTTTTATGTAATAATGTGCAATGAAGTAGTGGTTGTTCTTGTGTTCCACGTACCTTGTATTTGTATGTTAAACATTTTGTTACTCAGAGTTGTCAGTTTTGCCAAATATAGGCCAATGAACACATGTTTTGAATCTGTGTCATTACTTGGTGTGAGAATTTAAACAATTATGTCCGATAAGCCAATATTTAAACTTTATTCCATGAAGTCTAAACTATTACAGTATCTTTGTCATCAAAAATGGTGCCCAAACTCTGCTTTTGTTAACTAGCTGCAAACTGACAGCCATTTTGGATTTGCTGTTGGCATAGTATCAACTAAATTACCTTAATGGAATTATTGATGAACAATGCAAATCACACGGTCATAAAAACAGACATTCTCTCCTACAATACAACTATCAATTTGCTCAATAAAATCAAGATAAACATGGCCATTTCAAATTTCCAAAATAACCTTTATTCTAATTTGTCATTTTAAATTTTAAGTTTAGTATAAAAAAGTTAAGTGCACCCAAGTTCTCTCTGACACGTCTCAGCAAGTTGTAGTGACACTCATCTCCTTCTAGTAATCTTAAAAGATAGAATCCATACCAAAGCTCATCAAATCACTTCAGTACACATTACAAAAGATTTTTGAGAATCCCTGACTATAAATGTCCAATAATCCATCAAAGACCATTCCATGCTCCGTGTGGTTGGCATGGCGACTACTGGTTAAGCTTTAGTTTACAGTACTTCATATTGCTGGGACTAGGGCCACCGTTCTGCTGTACAAACACAGTTAGATCTTAACTAGGACAGAAATATCATGTCATGACAAATAAAGGTTTAGCAGCTGTGGCCAAAGAGAAGACCAGAAGAGAGCTGAGGAGGACACACGTGTGTCCTCTCCCAGCAGTTATCGTGGTCCAGGACAGCTCTCAGCTGACGGAGAGACGACAACAATGGAATCTGTTGTGTTGGCCACAGCTATTAAAACCAAGTACTATGTCGGATACCCAGGGACACATGTTACTAAACACCAAAATATGAACTACATCAGCTGATTGTATCCATACTGGCAGGAAGTCCTGCCATTACCTTAATATTGTAATATGAATTCATAAGTACATCTTTTTAAAGTACATTAATAGGCATAAGTGTCCTGGTGACGTAGGTGTGTAGACAGTGATACTAGTGAAGGTAGAACTGCAGTTTGGCAGAATTTATGAACAGACCATGTTTAATGTTTAAGAAGTATTCTAAAATACTAAAATACTACAATGTACAGAGTCTTCATACGTTACCAAATAAATGAACATAAGACAGTAGCTGCTATGCTGGGGTCTTTGCAGGTTTTCAGAGCAGTGCATTTTTAGATGAATTAACTCAAGGTGTCATCACATGGCTATCATTAACATAAAGGCTTTTGCAATGATATGTTGGCTTCAAAACATTCTGATTCACACTGGGTAGCACTAGAGACCGAGTCTTTGGTACAACCAGCTTCTTGGTTATACAAAAAAATATGTTTTAGGCTAACAAATAATAAAACCAATAAAAATCTGCATATAAATTAAAAAAAGCAAAGCAGAGATAAAGGGATCACCTCGACTGTGATTGGTTACACACGGATATTAAAAAGGTATTATTTCCTAAATGTAATAAAAGTTTTTAAACAGATCATGCCAGAGTACATACAGAAAGTACAAGAAGAAACAGCAAGTAATAGTTGTTGCAGTCCATACAATAATCAACTAAGTGGAAAACGCTGGGTATCCGACTCTAAAACAACAATGGTAGAAAACAACTCAAATGTTGACACCAACCACTCAGCTCACTATTTGGACTGGATTTAAAACTCCTTCTTTTAGGTTGACTTAAGTTATTTGACTGTAATATGCGGATATCTCCGGTGCTCTTTGGCACTTGTTCGTGTTTATCTACCAGTTGCCCAACAGGGTACAGTAAACCACTTACCTAGTGCTTGACCTCTATGTTACAGATTCCCCATATTTGTCAGGTAACATGGATGCTATGCAAGAGTGATATGGAAATTCTGCTTGTAGCAGGCTTCGTTGTTTTCCATTAAAATATTGAACAACAAACATTAAGCTTATAAACAATATGAATGTGAAGTTTACTGTGAAAAATGGCAAATATGCAGTTTACAAAAAAAAGGACTAAAAACACAAATGTTCTGGATTTACTCCAAAGAATTTCAACATTAGAACCAGTGTGACTAGAACCGCCTAGAAGGGGTTATGGAATGAAGTCTGATAAGTTTATTTCTACAGCCACTCTAGGCAGTGGTCTCAATGAATTGTAAAAACGCGCTAGCAAGTGGAATACTGTACCTATTAATAGGGCTCTAAGTTATTACATTCTGTTAGGTGATGTCAGTATCGTGGCGTGACTGAGCAGCCTTAGGAGGGAGTGGATGTAAGGGCATAGTCGCGCTGGAAGAAGGGAAGGAGGCTGGGAGTACTGGGAGGAGCGGCCTTGAGGACGATGGTTACCAGATGGTATAACCTCCACTGGAGCCACCCAGGAAGAAGTTGTTCTTGCGCTGAGCCATGACAACATTCGCACCCTGCATGGCAGCCAGCTGAGCGGCGTTGGGGGGGTGTCCTGGAGGTGGGGGCTGGAAACAGACAAACAGGAAGTATTATTATGAGGATTATTATTTTCAAAGTAAGACACGGTTGATGATGGAGTGTCACCCTTGTTTACTTGGACCAAAATCGAATGCATTATGATTATTATGACATGATTGTAACATGCAGACGCTCACCGGAATGGAAACACTGCTGGTGGCCCCAAAGCGTGCTCCTGCATCATAGCCTCCATCCACCATCACCGTGGAGCCCGGGGGGTACATGGCTCCCATCTGATAGTAGGCCATGGGGACATTCTGCCCCACTGCCCCCACTGGGATGTGCTGCTGCATGGGCATGAACATCTGGGCACCGGGGTATGGAGAGGACATCTGAGGTACCTGGCCAGGCACCTGAGGTGGAAGCACAAATCTGGGCTGGTATATCTGCAAAGAAGGAGAGTCGATTTAATGTTAATGTTCAATACTAAATCGTTGGAATAGTATACAATTAGGCTATTTTCTGTGATTGTGTGTTCTAGGAATCCACAAAGTTACCTCAGAATACGCAGGAGGTGCGTCTGTGTAAGGAGGCGCCTGAGGAGAGACTTGCATAGCAGGAGGGTAGAGAGGCGCACTGCTCTGTTGGGGGTACAAAGGTTGCTGAGGATATGAACCTTCAAAGTAAAAGAGAAATACATCAATTATTTAAACAAATATATATATTCGATAAAAACACACACGGACGTGTCTGTCAGGTCGTAGCTGGAGCGGCTGTTGATCTGGTTCCCCAAACAGAAACTAACGATGATTTATCAGTTGCGTGGTTTCGTATTTCTAAACGGCTGTTTAACAATAACGACCTCGACGATGGCCGTCACACGGATTCGCATTTCCTGGTGAAATGCGGCTTAGATCGAGATTCCTTGGCTGTCTGTCAGCAGATGTGAGGCAGGGGAGGCTAGCTAGAGGCCAGGAGTCATCCGAGGCAGGACTTGACTGGCGGACATTAAGCAGACAATGGAGCGAATTACGGACAAACCACCACAGACCGACACAATCTAACCGAGAACCGACGGTGACAATGATTGAGGACAACGAACCGAGCTTCTCGGACGGCGAACCGAACCTCTGGTGAATTCAACGACATTAGGATCCTCAAGCCCAGCAGGTCCAGCATTGTTGTGCGTTCCCGTTAAACCCGCTGGGTCGCAGCGACGCGTTATAAACGGTTACCAACCGGCAGACCGGCGGGTAAACACGACGTGTCCATCCGCGGCTCACCTTTGTTGTTCATGGTTGTGTGTGTCGTCGAGTCCAGGGGGGTACCGCGGGTCCAGGTCCAGGTCCAGGTGTGTTCTCGGGGCCTTCTGACAGCTCGCTCCTCACTTCCTTGTTTTCCAGCTTGTTGTGAGCGGTTACGTCACTCGGACGGGCTTCGTTATGAAAGTGCTCGCGCCCCCTATAGGCCGCTGCCCCGACGTAAGCCGGGAGAGGATCCCGCACTGGAGCGTTATCCCGGTCTACCGCGACGCAATGCTCGGTCTGTTGCTTCCGATGAGCGGTGTACGCCTGCTACCCGGAGCACGGAGAACAACGAGGATAAACATTGAGTTTTGACGAAAATGTTGACAAAGCAATATCCGAAACATGTAACGGAAATCGGATATCCTTCTATCGAAAGTCCCCCCCTCTCTCTCTCTCGTCAATTAAAGCCATGTAACGGAAAGTCCCGCCCCCTCTCGCCAATAACGATCATTTGGTGCATCCTGGTCCAGGCGTTCCGTCGTCAGACGAAAACGCCTGGGAACGAGGCGGTAACATTTGGTAACATTTAGCAGCAAGTAGGAACATTTTTAACAGACACATTTAATATTAATTATTTACATGTATGTTGGCCTTAGACAGCTGCATGAATTAAATCCAAATGTATGGGTGGTATGGAACACACCGAAAACGTATCTACACCTGTCTGGCCGCAAAAGTTTCCGATTTGCTAAATATTCATACACTTAATATACTTTGGTTTTAGAAGGTCCACAGTATAGGATACTACATGCATGTGGGCTGTGGGGGGACATTTGTATTGGAATTAATCGATCAAATCTCAAACGCACATTCCCCGCATAATAATGTCGACTGCACGAAGGTTGTGTTTGTATAAATATGTTGTTGTGAATATAGAGGCACAGTTTATTAGCCTATAAAGCCCGTGGAGCCCAGCTGCACCCCCGGCTGTGAGCTGCTCGGCCCCTTTAAGAGCAGCGCAGCTCCTCTCAAGTCCTGGCAGACATTTTTCAATGCAAGGTTTTTTTTCTTGCATAAATTATGTTCATGACGTAGTGGAAAGGGCCACATTTTTCTAATTTTCCTTTACTTTACAACAGATATGGGCTTTTTATATGACACCCAGAGGATTTCTGATGACTTGAATTGTTGTCCAAAGGAAATCGTCATTAAATATTAAGAAACAGGAGATCCTAACAGTGCAACCCTCCTTATCAATGCAAATACCTCTTTTGTGTGCAGTCACAGCGCCTGTCTGGAAGCTGAGATGAATTTTTAATTATGTGTGACTGAAACAAATTGTGACAAGGACCATTTAGAAGGGGAGGACAACTGAAAATAAGATAGATCTGCGTGGTAAGTTCCAAATAATTCCCACCGTGTCTTACTGCCCGCGACTCCCTTATAGCAGCGAAGCGGCGAGAGGAAATGAGTTTGGGTTAATATGCAATGCTCGTAATTAGCATAATTTATATATTTATGATAAAGAGAGGGAAACGCATTATATTCGGTCTCTAGGCATGGGTCGAGACGCTATCTGTCGCCACACCAGGTGGTAACAGTTTGTTCCCAAAGTCGCCGACGCGACGAGACTTTTATTGCCGCGGATGGGGGTGGGGTGGTCGTTATCACAGCTGAAGTTTGGACACATCTCCGCTGCTCAGCGGTCCTCCCGACACTAAATAACCGTCCTTATATTTCTGGAGGTTTTGATGAATCGGTTCCGCCCGCCTCATGTATACGGAGAGCTTCTCCATGCAGGTTGTGTCTCAGCGTGTTCAAGTCCACCAGAGAGGGAGGGCCTGTTTAGGCCCATCACAAATAATCTATTCATAGCGTGACACAAATAGCCATGAATCAAAGAAAAGTCCTAACCGTGAGGCCATGTGTTGTGTTTCCCCTCAAGAGCATGTCAACACACACCAGGAACGGCTCCCAGTCCGTATTTACGACCGGTGCAAATCACGTTAGTTTTAGTTTTTTTGTTTTCGTAAAGTATAAATGTAAGTGAGTACATGTATTGGTGTGTTCCTTATGTTGTCACAGAATGCCAGCTGCACAGGGATTGTTAGTGTACTAAAAACATGGACTCCCAGGACATCCCTGCTAAAGATGCTCCACTTACTGTCAATGAACAGGTACCCTCTTCCCTCGCACTACAAGGATACTGGAGTTAAACCCGAGGCGGCTGTAGTGTCACTAACTGATGTCACCTCCATGTACCATACCATAATTACAACATGAATACTCGCCATTGATATCGTTAACCCCGTTTGCGGTTTACTGCCTTCTACTTGATGCTTTAGATGTGTACCAATCTGCTGCCATGCTTAATGGTCAAGATCTATTTTTTTCTCCTCTGGCAACATTGTGTGTAGAAACGGTCGGCAAACATAAGCGGTGCTTCTTGTTCTGACTGCAGAAAGCATTGCTTGGACTGCTTGTTGGCTGAAGCGCTCGCTCCCATTGATCCTTTCATTTGTGTTTGTTTGTTTGTTTGTTTGTTTTGGGTTCATTGTGTCCTAACGTGTGCTTGGCTTCTCTGTCCTTAGCCATTCACTGTCTGACTGCAGCAGTCTTTTTTCAGCCATTTAGTTCCTGCACTTTGAAATTTCCTGCCACAGACCACCAGGTATGCATCCTATCTCTTCCTGCGTTGTCTCTGCACCTCGCCCTTCACCTAAGGTTGTCTTGCTGCCCGTCCTCTTGGGCCTCCATTACCTCATCGCCCCATGAGTTGCTTGTCTCTTCCAGACTGGGTACACTACTGGTAGGTTAGGTGCTTAGAGCTGGCGACTTGCTCAAGTAATCATTATGAACACACACTGCTTTGTAGACAAAAAGGGATTTTACAAAAAGGGCTTGTATTTCGATTGGCTAGATCTATAAATAGATCCAATTATGTAATCATAGCGATCATGGTTGTAAAAACGACAACAACGAAGGATTGTGTGATAGATATCATGCATCACATCGTGTGATGATGCGTCAGACCACACATGGACCGTACCTCGTCTCATAATAGCAGGTCAGCTGTAGGACGTCGTCTTCCAGAGGGACCGCAGGACGCCGGTCGTCTGTTAACCCTTGAACCCTGGCCGTGTTTCAGGTGATAGTAATGTCTGGCCATGAGACCATCCGAGTGCTAGAAGTAGAGGTGGACTCATCCACTGCGTCCTCAGTATCTGATGACAAAGTGGACTCTAGGGCCGAAGGAAGAGAAGACCAGGCCCCAAAACAACCTGATGCCAGCAGCATCCGAGACACGCCTACTGCAACCCAGATGGCTGGGGGGGCAGGTGAGGTCTTCAAATGCTTCTGCAGTACAATGCTACTAGAGCTGGTGTTTCTACATGGGCCAAGATAACATCCAACCTGTTGTAAACGCTTCTGTTCAGACGTCAGAGAGCAGCAGGTCATAACGGTGGACGCCTCAGGCCCCGCCCTTCAAACTCTGGCACCAACCCTTCCTATCAGTGCAGCCCTACACCCAACCCAGGCCAGCTTACCCATCAACGTACAGGCGTGTCCACAGGTCTGTTCAGCACCATCACAACCCAAACACACAACGGGACACCCTGCTGTTCTCATGCTTGTTCATCACCACTTTATCTTCTCCAGCTGCTGACGCAGGAGAGCTTAACCACGCTGATGACGGGGATGATGGCCCAAGCAGGGTCCCTGGGCCAACCCCTGCTCATCCCCCTCAACATGGCCGGGTCTCTGGGGGGCCAAGGGGGCCTGGCTGTGCTCACTCTCCCCACGACCAACGTGGCTACGCTACCCGGACTGGCTGCTGCTACCACTGCCGGAAACCTCCTCAAACTGCCCTTAGCTGGCCTTCAAGGTACAGTGGGTTGTGTGATGATGATGATGTCATGTGATGAAGTCAAGATAGTGAAGAGAAAAGTAATAATTGCATGCTAATATAAATGACACCGTCTGTCCGTGTTCACCAGTGTTTTCCTGTATGTTTCTCTCTGATCCCTCCTCATTTAACATGATTGTTTTACTCCAAGCTGCGACCGTTCTGAACCCCCTGCCAGCCCAGCTGCAGACGACCGCAGCCACGCTGTTCCCGCCGCAGGCCGCCACCCTGCAGCAGGTGACGTCTCAGCCCACGCAGGTGACCAGCACCCAGGTGACGGCCGGCCAGGTGGCTGCAGCCCAGATGACCTCGGCCATCGCCACCACCATCGCTCAGCCCGGCATCTCCGTAGCGGCTCTCCAGACCGCAGGACTCTCCCTCAACCCTGCTATTGTGAGATTACGCTTATTTCTGCTGTCGAGAAATACATTATAAACAGACCAAGAAGTGTTATTCTGAACTGTTAGTCGCACTAACAGTTCAGAATAGAACAAAACAGTGCATCCAGCTGTAGTCATGATGGATCAGACCTCTGCAGTGATCAAAGGTTCTGGTCACTGATATAAAATGTGTATCTCGTCTTCAGTTCAGTGCTGCATCACTGGGTGCACAGCCACAGTTCCTGAGTTCTCTCACCTCCACTCCTGTGTTTACGACGACCATGTCCAACATGGCCGGCCTCACCAGCCAGGTGATCACTAACGCCCAGGGACAGGTGGGTTAACTGCTACCTACTATCTGTATGCTTATTATAATGAATCAGCCATACACACACATTATATTTATATTATATCAATTGTGATCAACTATTTGATTGAACAGGATATTCGTCTTGTTTTAGTGTTACACAGGTTTTGATTTGTTTGTATTTGTTGCTTGATTCTATATTATATAGAGAAGCTAATGTTGTGTCAGAAGAGGAGGCCGATGACCTGGATAACGTGCTCTTGTTGTCTAAAGGTCATTGGAACCCTCCCCCTCCTGCTGAACCCCGCCTCCCTGGCGGGCGGGGCTGCCACTCACACCCTCCCCCTGCAGGGGCTCCAGCTCCAGACCGTGGCCCCCCAGCTGCTGTTCAACGCCCAGGGGCAGATCGTTGCTACGCTGGGGGGCGGAGCGCCCGCTGCCCCGGCTCCTGCAGCGGTCCTGCCGAAGGTCTCGGCTCCGTCCGCGGTGTCCAAACCCAACATGCAGGTAATAAACCCACCAAAGTTATTCCTGTTAAGTATTTCGATTTTCAATTGGAAAATAGTGATCACTGTCGGAGGTGAACTGGCCCTGATTCTCAGCATCCTCTCACACACACCTTTCCCTCCAGGCCTTGGTAACAACTGTGGCCCAGTCGCCTGTCATCATCGGCCCGCAGGCGTGTGTGAAGACGGTCAGCACTCCCATCCCCATCTCCTGTACAGACATAGCAACAGTGGGCCAGCTTGTCAGCAGTATGCACACCTGCTCCTCCTCGCCCAGCATAACTCCCA
>OMNS01061415.1:0-11850 GCA_900303225.1 Laemonema laureysi | reverse complement strand
CCCTTCTCCTCAAAGCATACACTGACTCAAAATAACAACCGTCACAATAAATCAAATTAATTACCCTCAGTAAAAGTAGCCGCTGCACACCTACACACACTTGTGTGGGTGTGTAGTTAGTAGGTTTCAATTGTTCACTGAAGTGCAGAATGCACCTGAGGGTTCCAAGCCATTGTTAAAATGGAGCCCTGCTATAAAAATAGCTATGGTAGCAGTCAGCCAGTGGCTCTGCTACCTCCCTGGCCCCTGCAGAGAGACAGGGTGAGAGAGAGGCTATATTTAGCTTTGGTGCTAACCGCCCCCACTTCTCTCTCCTCCCACTACACTGCAGACCCCTCTGCATTTGTGAAGCAGGGCAGGGGTATGAAAGGAAGAAGAAAAAAAAGAGCTGCCTGTGCTTTCTGTGTCGGCCTCTCTCTGGCTGGCACTCCAATCTACCCACACAGAAATTATTTCCTCAGTCACAGAGGCAAGAGCTCCTCCATCTTTTATAGAGCGCGTCCTCCCACACACACAGCCAGGAAGTGAAGAACAGCTTCTAACACATCACTAAAAGGACTACAATAGACGACTGCGTAACAGACAGGAATATATGTATGACCCTCAGGAGACAGATCATGCAGGCATTCGCTTCATTTCAAATTTCCTTTTTAAATGATTGTTGCTCCAACGCTTGCTTGAAATCATTCAGGAGTACTAAATCCATGTGTTTTTGATTCTCCAGGCTCTTTGCGGATGCACGGTCAATGTTCCCACACTGGACAACCGCATGATGCCGCTGCCCAGCAGCGACGTCATCAAGCCGGGCTCGGTGCGCCGGCTGCGTGGCGAGGGTCTGCCGTTGCCCAAGACTCCGGTGCAGCGCGGAGATCTGGTGGTGGAGTTCCAGGTGCTGTTCCCAGACCGCATCCCGCCCCAGTCCCGTGAGATTATCAAACACAGCCTGGCTAAGTGCTAAGGTGCTACAGGGAGGAACCACGTGAACGCAGCCTTCGTCTGTAAGGTGCTGGTGTCTCGATCGACCAATCGCAAGCCACTCTTATTGTGTTTGGGATGAGACAGCAATGAGATGACATGAAGATGATAAGGATGATGATGATGAGTTGGGACTTTTTGATACATGGGAGATGATGATTCTACTGTTGCTACGCATGCTTGATTCACAACCGTGCCACCAGAGAGAGTTGAAGACAGCCGACAGAATGGGCGTCTTGGGTAGTCTGAGGTCTACAATAGTCCATTGACTTGATACTAGCCTTTCCTCTTGAAACGACTTTCCTCTTGAAACGAAAGGGGAATTATATGTACTGTTATACTTGTACAACTATACCTGGATACTATGTTTGCAATTGAGCTCATATGTATATATATATATATATATATAAAGACTCATGCCTGAATGTCTGAGAGGTAAAATGGTATGAGAATGTTGTTTAAAGTTATATGGCGTTCATATGACGGATCCTTTACATTGATTTATTACAATAACAAAAATGTACTTGTGTACAAAAAAATGTACTTGTGTACAAAAAACTGTATACATTATCTCTAAGAGAGATGCATATCTGTCAAATGTTCTATTGAATCATTTGAAATGTTTATACTCTGCAATGATGAGCCTTTGAAGCACTATACATTTATATGGATGTAAAGCATGTAACAATAAATATATTAAAACGTGTTCAAATATGCCTGGATTTTTTTTCTCACCATGAAATCTATCAACCACGAGGCAATTATGACCATATGATTATGATTTAGTTTTAATTTGAAACATCCACTTTGACCTACCGTAGACACCAGTAACACGAGTAATGGCCCAACATTCCTAGAACTAAATGCCTGTAACTAAACGGCACAAACATTAATCATTGAAATGAATATCAATAAATTAGATACAGGTGTGCATTCTCTAATTGGGGTTCCGCCCAATAGAAGATTCCGATGGAAGCCTCATAATAGTCCATTACTTTGTAGTTCGGAGAGAACTAATAAGCGATAGGCTATGTGGACGGTCGCCACAACCGTACGTAGGACTACGATCTTTTGGGAGAAAATGCAGCAAGTTGGATTCCAAGGTCAGCAACATGTTAATGTTTGCAACTCGCATTCAGTCAGAGGGAGGCTTGAGAAACAGTCAGACAAGTGCACATTGATTGACACGTCCAACCACCTGCGCACAAAGTCACCACTGGAAATCTCAACAGCGATAACTAAGTTTTCAAAAACATTACTCCGAATGTCCCCAGGTATGAAATGTCGCAAGTGGGTGTTGCATCACAAAATCTACACGAAGCTTTCCCCGTGACAACTTTGACCATACTTATCCTTTCGCTCATACCCTGTGTGGTCATTCTGTTGCTGCTCAACTGTCTCTTCTTGGCCTACAAACTACTGAACATATCCAAAAACAAGAGACATGAGCACCAACAGGACTCGGAGGAGATGCTTCTACACTCATGCGTCTCGACTCGCCACAGAGTTGCTCGGATAACCGAAGCACCCTTTTACCCAAATCAGGGCAGGAGAATTTACGCTTCCATGTCGGAGCCTACTCTGCCGCAGCCTGTGACCTCATCAAGGACTTCATCCAAAGAGCGCACAACAGGGGAGCACGGAATGCGCTTCCTCAGACCAGATGGGGCCACTGGAACCGGGATAGGATGCCTGACGGCGCCCAGCACCATACTGGCGAATTCTGCTACGTCTGGCTGCACCTCACGGGTGGACTTGCACAGAAATGTGAAGATCCCCAACAAGAATACACTTCATTGGTGTAGAAGTGCACCTCTCTTGCGGCAGTCCAGCGATTCAGACGTTGACACGAGATCAGATCACGTACCGCCCAACTCACCTGCGGTAGACTTACAAGATCAACTCTCAAAGGTAAGTCATCACTTTGTCGGTAAAGTTCTCAGGATGCATAATTTGAGTTTTGCAATTTCTAAACAAGTCGTTTCATTTTTAAATTGGAATGAGAATAGAAATATGATTCGTAGTTTATATAAGAAAACTACTTGGTTTCATAGCAAATTTACTTTTGTTAACCTTTTACACTAAAATAAGTTTATAGAAATGCCCTCATTGTGATGCTTCCAAAGTTCCAAATATTCTTTTTATTTGAGGATGTCTAACTTTGAAGGACATAGATCTTCATATCTTTAATATATCTTCTTCTCTCTCTAACCCTCACATTGACAGTTGACAAAGAGTCTGGATCTCATTCGACGCAGCAGCACTCTGGAGTCGCTGGCCAATATGAATGGCGACAAAGGCTCCCCACTGCATCTATTGGACAAGGTGGAGCTGAAGTATGAATATCCTCTCCACCCCAACTCAGCCATGATGACATCATCCTGCCTGAACACATCCATGGTGGGCCCGGGGCTCGACAGCGACTTTGGTGCAAGTGCAGGTACTCGCAAAGCTGACAGACGTGCGTGTGTGTGTTTTAGTAAGGGTGGCTAATACTTAAATAAATAAATAAATAAAAGGTTGGGGGGCATGTGCCACCCCGGGACCCCTGGATTCAATAATGTCACACAATGGAACTACAACTCGGTGGTCAATTAATTGAATAAGACAAAGACATGACTTTGGGTTTCAGGCGTTTCCCTGCGCATCGTGTCGGCAGACAGTGATGGTCTGACCAGTGGTGTGGTGGCTGCAGCCCTGGAGTGGGACTATTACGACCCCTGCTACGTTCAGCAGAACAACCTGCCTGGGCCCAAACCCAGCAGGCCCTCCATGCACTCCAAACAGTACTGGGTCTAGTGTCCTCTAAGCTTCCTTCTACCAGATACTATGTTTTTAATGTTATGTTGTCATTTATTGTATTTATTGTATTTATTTTTTTTAATCACCAAAGCCCACATTTCTTTAGAGAACACCATTCTTTTCATACATGTCCCCTCACCTCACATTTTAATTCTTGCACATCCAACACTTTTTGATTACTTATAAAATAAACTTTTTTCACTTCAGTTAAATTATCAGCACATTTTAGCCCACTTAATTCACTGCAATTATTTAATGTTATATTCACAATTTCACTTTTTTATACACTTTCAATATCAATGTTCATCTACACAACACTAATCATATTTTAGATAAGCTGATTCACCACTTTGTTGAATAAAGATTGTACATGGCAACCTGGTTTTGATCCCAGTGTTAAATATAAAACCATTTCAAAAACCTTGTCATCCTTCACCATGACAATTGAAAAAAATGAGCATAACAAAACATTAACAGATATTTATTTATTTTTAATTTTATTTTATCTTTAAATGAGGTTTGGAGGCAGTGCTATCAAAATCATTTTTGACAGCACTGGCTAGGTTTCTTAAGCAATGCTGACAATGTGTACTTTTGATAGCTCAGTCAAGGTCATAGACTTGAGTCTTTGGCACAATACATTGTTTTAGGTTGGATACATTTCTGTGTTGCTGTGAAAATGTGGTCCACGATTGGTTGAGAAAATACATCTAATGTTAACATGGATGAACCTGTAACAATACCTGTAACAATAACAACAATACACACCTACCATTGGCTTGGATAATTCTGTGGACTCTTCAAAACGAACTAAAAGCACATGCTTGGTCTGCTGGGAGTGATAGTTGGATAGGTAGACTGGCAGTGGACAACATAACAGCTTGTCCAGTCTAACGGCAGTGGATAACATAGCTTGTCCAGTCGAATGAAATTACATTACATTACATTACAGTCATTTGGCAGACGCTTTTATCCAAAGCGACTTACAATAAGTGCATTCAACATCGGTAGGCAAGACAACTAGTTACCAGAAATCATAAGAGCATAGACAAGCCTAGACAAGTAGCTAATAGCATAACTAGTGCTAAGGTAAAAGTGCAATGAGCTTGCAGCCCACCTAAAGTGAGACAACTAATAATAAGATAAGAGCTAAGACAAAGTATTAAATAAACTGCCCAATAAGTAAACAGCCTAATCTGGGACTCAAGTGTAAATTAAATGACACGGCATTCAGAGAAAATACACTGTTTGATAACATTTGTAAATGTTATATTATAAAAAAAACACACTCATTTGCTCTCCTCCAGTTGTGCTATATTTACCCAACTGCAGACAAGCTCAAAAAGTGAATGGATCAATTTCTCTCGTCTTGAACTTGGGAACAATTACAAATAAACATCGGTGCTGCTAGCTGTATACATGGGAATCGCCTGCCAATGCAAACGTACAAGCAAAACTATGCTTTTATTAATCACCTTTTATTTAACAACGTTGCTTATGTTATGCCACCACACTGCTTACAGCTTTGAATAAGAATGAAACATCAACAGAGGGAACCACAGATTTGGAGTAAGGCAGGACTTGCACTACGTGTACTGTAGGTCTACAATGTACTGGCTACCTGAGGCACTCTAATAGACCACCAGATGTCCACAGTTTAACTTTCATGCACTACCACTTCAACACTCTGCAAGTGGCAGCGGTCTGCATAACAGGCCTTCATGCGGTTCGTTCGTCTGGAGTGGGCAGAATCATTATTTACAGTTTGATGCATTTTCCCATGTCTTTGATCATTCCATCAGGCCAAACTGGTATAGCCCAGCATGGGCTATACCATGGTTAACTTTAAATACTTTATTCTCTGTTAGTTGATATATGTACATTAAAGATCATTGCATTTTTCATGGAATGAAAAATTGACAGTGAACAATTGAAACAGACAGTTGACACGTTACTCAAAGCTGGAAAGGAAGGTCAACACAATCTGTTTAAGCTTAGCATCCGATGCCTCAGAGATTTTACCATCAGCCCGGCAGAAAAGAAAAAGTTTTCCAAGCGATCGTTCACATTAAAATGTTGATACCTCATACTGTAAATGATGAAAATAGGATATGTTTCCTTACTTCATCATTGACAGCAGATCTTGGTGCTGGCTGAGAATGTGCTCCAGGAAGGCCTTCTCAAACCTGGTGATCTTGCTGGGCTCCATCTTGTCCAGGTGTCTTTTCACACTGACGTAGATCAGTGATTCCCAAACGCTGTGCCGTGAGAAATCATCAGGTGTGCCGCGGAAGATTATCCAATTTCACCTGATTGGTACTAGACTTGGAGTATATATACTTTTTGTGACATTTTTGTTTGGTGGTGTGCCGTGGCTCAAAAAAGGTTGGGAAACACTGGCGTAGATCACCGTCACCTGCTCCTCCATGGCCATGGGAGCTGTCAGAGCACAGGAAATGAGTACATCTGTAAACTTCCTTATTGTCTTAGCTTAATGTTAATGTCTCCCTTTGTTTTTTACTTGATACACTTATTTAATTTGGGATCATTTGAATGTAAAGCACATCGTGTTGCATTTGATTGTATGAAATGTGCTTTATAAATAAAATGTGATTTGATGTTTAAGTCAAAGGTGTCCTGTTGCATGAGGTACTCACAGTACTGTCCCTGCTTCAGGAGCTCTGTGAGGTGGACACATCCAGGTCAGAGCTGAACTGGGCGAAGGCAGCCACCTCGCGGTACTAGGCCAGCTCCAGCTTCATGGTACCGGCCACCTCGCGGTACTGGGCCAGCTCCAGCTTCATGGTACCGGCCACCTGGGCAACAGGCACAAATAAATAAATCCTAATTAAGGATGTCATGATACCAGAATTTTGATACAAAACACGAAAAAAACCCCACAATTCTCGATACCCATTTCTATACCACGTGGGACCCGGGTGGAAGTAAAAAGAAAAATAATTAACAATATTTGTGTGTATATATATACACATATATATACATATATATACATATATACACATATATACATATACACATATACATAAACATATATAAACATATATATACATAAACATATACATATATGAAACAATACTTTGACATCATGGTCGAAATAATAGTTGCAGGCCGTGTGGACGTCCTTCCATTATTAATAGTTGCCTATAGTCATCAGATGTCTTATTTCATGTTTAGCTTGCAATTTCACTTTTATCAATCAAAATACCCTCTGACAGTCTCAACACTCAATCAGCATGGAGGCCGACTCAGAGCCTACCTGCTTGGATAGATCATCATAGATGATCAAGGCATGCTTGCCGTTGTCCCTGAAGTACTCCCCAATGGAGCAGCCGGAGTAGGGGGACAGGTACGGCAGGGGGGGTGGCATCCGAGGCAATGGCGGACACCACAATGGTGTACTTCATGGCGTTGGCGTCCGTCAGCCGCTTGACCAGCTGGGCCACGGTGGACCTCTTCTGGCCAATGGCCACATAGATACAGTACAGCTTCTTCTTCTCGTCCATGCCCTCATTGAAGCGCTTCTGGTTGATGATGGTGTCGATGGCGATGGCTGTTTTGCTGCAAGATGGATTTTAGAAATGAATATGTATATCAAAAGGTGAACTATGCAGGAGAAATTACATTTTGAACAAAAGTAATGGCTGCGGTGGAAATGTTTAAGATAACTACAATTTTATAAGGAATTGCGTATTATAGGAAGTGAATTGTAAATGTAATTGAAAATAAGGGGGCAACAGGGAAATGTAGACTGTCAGTTTTGACCAGAAATGTAATGATTTGGGTAACATTCTGACTTACTGGAGTCCATTAGTGGACATTACCCATTACTGGCTATAAGCCCCACCTTCCAACACAGCTTCCATTCATATCTTTATGATGTTTTACTATCATTCTTGAAGTCAAAATGTGGACTTTCCCTGTGCTCTCATCTGGAATTATCATCCTCTCACCCAGTCTGCCTGTCTCCAATGATGAGCTCACGCTGTCCACAGCCAATGGGCACCAGGCTGTCCACAGCCTTGATTCCAGTCTGCATGGGCTCCCTCACGGAGTTACGAGGGATGATGCCTGGGGCCTTCAGACCAACACGCCTGCAAATCTGAGAGCCAAGGGGCCCCTGTGGAAGAAGTATAATTCACAGCATACAAACATTTTTGTAATTTTACTTTAATGGAAAATTAGAGGACTCAAACAAATATCAAAATAAAAAAGTGCTCCAGGTTACTGGACAGACGTTTTTTGTACAAATAAAATCCAACTGAAAATGAATTGCAGTATATCCCAACATGTTTTACTTTCCAAAAAGAAAACAGGTGCAACAGATCCATATAACACACCTAATGTAGGCCTATGTCATTTTCAGGTAATCCATGGAACCCAGCCCAACATAATAGAGATTTAAAGAGTCATTGTGCCATCTTGTGGTGAAAAAAAATATATATATACTGTTTGTTGTTCCTCCAGGGATTATTTTGGACTTACAGGTGTTACAAATTGTGAGCTTTGTCGTCAGTGTGGAAATTCAATTCGAACATGCTTATTGGTGCTGGGCACGGGAACGGGAACAGTGACTGTACGTGACGTTGTCCGCGATTGACCAGCACAGAATCGGATATATGATACTGTTCGGCCGATCACCAATCATGGCCGATCAGCTGAAAAACGCCCGATTCCAGTCACCGTCCGATCTATCGGTGCATCTCTAACACAAACAACTCAAAGAACTGTAAATATGGGCAGATGTGCCGAGCCCAATTAATCAGGAAGGAAGAAAAAGAAAATAAAACATTTGTGGCAATATTTTCTTGTCTTTTGTCTTTCTTGTCTTGTCTCTATTGTCTTTTAAAAGAGAAATGCAAGACAACTGTATAGTAATACAAAAATCATTAAATCAATAAAGATTTCAAGTATGAAATTAACAAGCATTTGAATGAACGACTGTGGCTGCTCTTACTTTTCCGTCGATGGCGTTTCCCAGAGCGTCAACAACACGCCCCAGCAGCTCCTCTTGACTCCTCCATGTCTCCCTCCTTGATCAGCTTGTCGTTACCAAACACCACCATGCCCACGCCGTCAGGCTCCAAGTTCAGGGACATGCCCTGGAATGAAACAAGCATAC
Source organism: Laemonema laureysi (assembly GCA_900303225.1). Lineage (NCBI taxonomy): Eukaryota > Metazoa > Chordata > Actinopteri > Gadiformes > Moridae > Laemonema > Laemonema laureysi. The sequence continues at coordinate 2,933 of OMNS01061415.1, read as the reverse complement.
ACAAAAAATATTTTTTATATTTAATAATAAATAATATTTTTTAATTACTGGAAAATTGTAAAACACTAAAATTAACTAGACAATAAACGCAGCAATCAAAGCTCACACTTGAGAGGGTAAACTTAATGCTATGCATGAATCAGGTGTAGACTACTCCAAATTACACACACTTACTGTCACATAACCCCCAATGGCTTTTTAAGCTTTTAAAAATGTCCTCTGACCTTCAGACCAGAAGAGAACTCCACCAGCTCCTCAGCCTGGACGTTGCCTGCCATGACCACATAAAGTATTCATGTTCTACATTGAGCAAACTAACAAACTAGCTAACTAGGGGTGATACATTTGTGACACGAATCATAGCGACGCAAAACTGTCACCATGGGCATCGTAAAGGTGAAAATGTATTTTTAAATTGCATTATTTTATCTATTTAAAACATTGAGTTAGTTGATTCACTGGATTGATTTATTTTGTTTTATCACCTGCATTTGAAGATAATTTCTCTATATTGTAATGTAGCATAATATGTTGTCATCTGAACTTGGATGGATTCATATTTACCATGCCACTAACCACGGTGAATTTAGATTAGATTCAGACAATGAAGGAAAACAAACAGAGCAATACATTAATTTGCAAACATTTAAGATTTGTGGTAAAAAGTAAGCTAGACTGTGAGCGTTAGTAAATTACTGTGTGCATAATAGATCACATCCTGCCTTCATTTTCATACACAACTAGTCTTTCTGTTAAAGCTACCCTGGCAAGTGTAGAGTTCAGGACCTTCAACGCTGCAGACTGCTCAGTCCGCAATGTTGAGAGACTGTCTGAAATTGTCTGAAGTTTGTTCGCCAATGTTTAGTAGCTGGCCCAAGTAGGCGGAGTTCTACAATAAGGACCGCCTGCCAGGAACGTCCCAACATCAAAACAGAAAGTGAAATGTATAGTAGCACTGCGCTGCTGTGAGAAAAAAGTGCGTTTTTTACGCACCTTGGTTGCAAAAAGCACCTACAAAATGTGTACTCGCTGACATTTGGACAGTGTAATTGATTATAATTTTTCCATATGCATTGATATTAAGGTGACCAGATTTCTGGAATGAAAAACAGGGACATTTGTAGTTTGGCAGCCCATATGGGTCCATCAACAAAATAGCAGACTTTTTCTGAAGTTAAAAAAAGGACAATATTTACGTTTTGTCGTTATCATGGTAAATGTAGTACTGTAGTAAAAGCCAAAAACAGTAGACTAATCGAATAGGGAATCGTTCTATATTGTATTGATAGCCTATTGTTGATGATCGGTCATGCCTGCTTATGGTCCATAGTCCATAGAACCCTGCGTAGTGATATCGCGTCACAGCCCATCACATAGACACAAGACTAATTCCTAACTGTCAAAATTAACATTCATGAGCAAGATAGAACCTTTGGCAGTGGCCCCCTGTCCCCTCTAGTATCGGTGCCCCTGGCATGAGGTTGGCATAGCTTTGCCACTCTATACATCCAACATCCTCACACCAGGAATATCCTAACTATATATATCCAGTTACACTGCAAACAATGGGTAGAGAACTAGGCAGAGCTAGGGGTTCGACCAAAGTATGTCTCAATGAAATGCTATTGAACTGGTTGCTGAGTTGTGTGAAGACATGGCTTAGACACGTCTGTCAATTTGTTTAAATACTGGTTTGACGGTGTCTTCTGGCGGTCGTTCTTGGAAATCTAGTGTAAAAAAAGTAGCAAAAATATGCATAGATGGAGAGATATATATCTAGATAGATATTTTAGTATCCTAAAACAATGACAACAAGCCTGACAACAAGTTTTGATACATCTTCAGTAATGAAGAAGTAAAATTGATTATTTGTAATTTAAGAAATGTAGCAAAGACCCAAATCGCTTCTTTCAGTTGATAACGGTTCTGTTGGTGAACATTTGTGTTTGCGAGTGTGATGTGGGTTTTAACAAGGCCCCTTGCAACCAAATGTGTCCGTTTTTTTAATAAAACCTTTACAACTGTCACACCGCTCAGATCGCATTTTTGAAACTCGTTCTCCTGCGAAAATGGGGGGGAGATGACATTACTGTGAGACCTTACTTACCCTTTAATACAGTGTCCTTAATTACATTAGCAATGTTGCTTTTGTTGGCCCACGGACGGACGGACGGACGGACCAGTGACTACTTTGTGAACGTCAGAGAGAAACGCAATGCGAATTCGCTATAAACACGCTTGAGGCTCTAGAACAGGGGTATTCAACTAAATTTCGAAGAGGTCCAGTTATGGAAAATCTCCTCAAGCAAAGGTCCGGAACATAATAATGTCTAGCTTGCGTTATGACAACGCCTGTAATCAACAATGGACCGTTAAATGAAGGAAAATACAAGTTAAAAAACATTTCAACAAAATGTATTGTTAACATTGAAACATAATAGGCTGCTACACTACTTTAGATATAGCCTGTGTACAATCTTCTTCCATCAAGTTAGAGAAGGGCTGCATTTAATTTCAGAAAAAAATAAAATAAAGTGTGTTTCCCTTTTTCTTTACCTTTCACATCTTGACTTAACAGTGTCAACCAATTTTACAACGGATACATCTCAAAACATCTTAACTATTTTACAGTTTATCTTTTTGTGTCACAAAGCTCTTCTTTTTGTTTACCCTCATATAATGTTTCAGCTACTGCACGCATGCACTCCTTGACAACACCTGCGTCTGTATCCAAGCAACTCTGAGGGAACATTCATGAGCACGTTGTTGGGCATGTACGATCAATCCTAGTGGATTGATCGTATTGGGCTCTGAAACTGCTAATTTTCTGGGACCTCTGTTCAGAATGGGGTGGGTATGATTTTTCAACAGCTTTGTGCTTTGTCTCATAGTGGCGTTTTACATTGTGCCACTTTTAATAAGTGCCACGGTCT
>OMNS01061413.1:0-10604 GCA_900303225.1 Laemonema laureysi | reverse complement strand
ATAAATATATATATAGTGTCAGATTTTTTCAAGACAGCGTTGTCTTCATATTTTAATCCTTCTCTTGAATCCAGATGAAATACAACACGGAATATTTTGTTAAATTGTTTTTTTCTCACAATTTATTTATTCTAATATTATTTAGATATTGGTTAACATGTGTAATTATGTTTTTATATTCACAATTACAGACAAAAACAGACCACTGAAAATATTATTTAAATGCATGTAATATTAATGTATGTTCAGTTAAATTAAAATGCATTTTGGAGGATGCTGTGGAAGTGGGAGAGTGAAATTAAAAAAACACTAATTAATAATTTGATTAATTAAAGACTGAATTCTCAGATTAGATTAGATGTTAACAATTGGCTTTCTCAAGAGATTTCCAATTAGTGTAAAAGAATGAGGAAATCACGGGGTCTAATTTTTGGAGAGGATATCGAGAGTTGAAATAAATAAATGGTATTCATCTAAATCCTGAAGACTCGTGATCTCTCTATACTGAACCTGATCGTGTGCTGGAGAGTCTGCTGAAGTGTAGTCACATGAAGCACTGTTTGCATATTTATTCAGCTGTCAAATCTATCGCTGCCGATCATCACAGGAGATAAAGCAGAGATGAGGGAATAATAGTCTGGCTGAGGGAATGTATAATGATGTACGAATATCTCTGAAAAATACCAACACACACACACACACACACACACAAATACAGTACACACACAATGATACATTTGTATGAGGTGGCAACGATGATGGTGGTGATGATGAAGGCTGATGGAACGAGGGAATGAGAAATGGTCTTAGAAGTGTATTTGCTACAATAATAATAATAATATATTATTAATTTATATTGATTTCGTGGTCATTTTTAGCACGATCCAAGTGCCACATTCAGACTGCATTATTTATATGGTTTTAGAAATCTGTGTCAATATTTAGATGAGATTTCATCTTTCTTCTTTGGATCTCATCCGAAGCTCGGTCCAGTGCAATTCAGTACATGGCTGGTGTGTGTGTGTTATAAAATGTATTCAACATTTTTAGATAATGTGAAAAGCACACAGACCCTGACATTTAGTGAAAGAAGTATATAAGGTCATAGTGTTGGTCTTGTGAACAAATACATATTAAACATTATCCGGAGAGCAACGAAACACACAAAATATGTTTCTCTCTGATTTACACTTGATAAATGTTAATATTGCTCTTTTCTCAACAGAATGTTTTTCTTTTGGTGCAATTTCAGCACAAAAACACTGACCTTTAATAATCCCCAGCCTTTGGTAGCTCATCGTTGTAGCGGTTAACAGACAACTGAAGGCGTCATAGGCACCCCATATCACCCTCGCTACAACGTGGATGCAAACTTAGTTAAAGGGACCGTACATAACAACTAATTGAACCAATAGGCCTGTCCAAGAAGGCGCTATAGGGAGAGTAAAACGGCTGCTCAATGGTGCCATCTAGTGGGGCAAAGCGGAAGGACCACGACTCCCTCTTGCTACCGAGGAAGTTTGGATAACAATTATCTGTTGTATTTGCATTAATGTGATTGCTTTGTCGGCAGACTCATCTGACTGCAATTATAAAGAGTAGCATTAAAACACTAATTAATTAACTCAATTGCGAATAGATTGATTAATTCTAAACAAACATGAGATGGAGGCAGGAAATAAGCCCCAGACAGGCGCTGCATTTGGGAGCTCCGACAGCAGACATTTTGATTATCTGCAGACACATGTAGTCGCAAATCTTTTAATGAGCACAAATAGATCGTGTGAGAGAGTCTGTTGTCCAACTAACCTACTTGTTACTTGTAATCAAGGAGTGAGGGTGTGAAGACTTGGGACTGAGATAGGAGCTGAATGTTTTTACTTCAGATGTGTGTGTTTGCATGTATTGTGTTCCTGTGTGTTGTGTGGGGGTGGGTGTATTCATGCTCGCAATGTTTCTGTGCATTACATGAGAATGTGTGTGTGTGTGTGTGTGTGTGTGTGTGTGTGTGTGTGTAATATACACAGTACAGTGTGTGTTCGCGCGTGTTGACATCTGAAGACATCCCACAAAAGGAGAAAATAAAATTGTGATCAAAACAAAACAGATGGTCACATAAATCACCCATCCTCATGTTGGACAGCAGCTCTCCTGCAGAACTGAGTCACCGCCTATCACTGGCATCACAACGCTGGAATACTAAATCAATAAATGTGTATTCTATCATGACTTTACCTTCTCTCCGACCACACCTGGGTTCACGTTAGAGAACAGACACCCTGACCCTTAACACAAATGTTGAGAGGAGATGGAGAATCAGGTAATGATGAAGGGACATCGTCCCCTAATATAACAGAACATCATTCAAAGTGTTTTAATTAATGGCTGCAAAATGAATTTCTATTTTTCTACAGTATAAAACCATCTCCATACGAGTATAAAATATTAGACATAAGATAGTAGAAGATTTCCAAATGCAGAATATATCCACACACCGCAGCCACAGAATCCTTGACTACAGAACTAGATTTGAAAGGAAGTCAGTCATTCAACGCTTTCTTTTTTTCCAGGACAGCCTAATCAGAGAGATACCAGTAAAGTGCATGTAATACTTTAGAGATTTAATGCAGTTTTTAATTGGATAGAGGCCCATTATTTTTCAATACAGAAGGGGCAGTGAGGCACATAAAGCTCTTGAATATTTTTGCAAATCGTGTTCAACAGCATAATGATTAACCATGGCACTAAATTTGCTTCACAAAATGAAAAGCAAACTTCATGCAAGGCGTAATTTAATTGTTTCCCTTCACATTTTTCTGCCGCCCATTGTTGGAAGCTTAACATTTTTCAGAGCCTGCTTGACGGCTGCCTTGCGATGCCTGAGCCGCAACAATGTGACTGACAAATGTTGTCTCCGTTTCTTACGGACTGCAGACTTCGCGGCATCTTTTTTAGTTGTTTTTTTTTGTATCCAAAGCGCCAGCGCGAATCCGCGCCACCCGTTCGGGTCTGTCGCGACTGTTTGGATGATTTCTGAAGTAAAGGTTCTCACGTACTAACAAACAGACGACACGTTGGCAGGGTTATCGCATAATAGCGCTGCTCATTTATTTTTACTATCACCTTGCTTTCATTTTTCATTTTTTATAATTCATAAATATCCAATAATCATTCAAATAGTGTCGTTTGCCTTCTAATAATTTTTAATTGACTAATTATATCCTCATATTTATATATATATATATATTTATTTTGTATTTATTTTTTTCTTTTAAATATATCATGGATTAATACATGTATAATATTAACCTTACATACATAATTGTTGCCTCAACATTTATATTTCAGAAATATGGACAAAATAAGTCACGTTGCAGCTTGTTTCTTCAAGGTGAGGGGGGACAGCGCCATCTGGCCTACAAGCAGAGGCAGTGCAAGCGTGGACCCTCATTTTGTAGGCATGGATGTACTGTCATATTCCGCCCCTTTGAACACCTAATAGCTACAGACCGGAAATGGAAAGAAAAAAAGTGCTGGATGCCGACTTTGATGTAGGCCTGGTTTCCCCCTGGATTATCTGGAGGTTAATGTAAAGCATGTTGTGAAGTGTTAGGGAGACAGCAGCATACTCAACTATTCCTATTGATAAATAACATTTGAACCCAAACAAAGAATGGGTTACATTCCTGTTTAGAAAATGCATCGAATGTATTTGAAAAAAAAAAATATATATATATCTAATATAGGCCATATTGTGAGAATTTAGTATTCTATATTTGATTAATGTTTTAATTTGACTGAGAATACGATAGCTGAACTGTTTTTGGTTGCACAGCCAAGACAAGCTCAGTACAGGAGGTGGCGCGCTGCACTACAGTGTTTAACATGCACTGCTCTGCGTTCTCACTCAACACTGATAATCCAAAGTGCATCTTGTGTCACTTTCCATCTTTTTCTATTTTTTACGGTTCCCTTAAAATGTGGGAGTGTTACCCATGTCTGGGCGTGTGTGTTCAGTGGATCTCTACACATTAAGAGATGACTTGACATCTCAGTGTTTGCAGAACCAGCAACGAGAAGCTCGGAAACGATAACGACAGCTTTCCTCTAAATCCAACAGAAACGCAACTCCCCCCCCACCCCCCTTATATTCCGCGATACGAAGACTGTTGAGGAGATGCCTCATTGTTTTGGGTTTTTTTCTTCTTCTCCACTCTCTGATTACTCTTCTCATCTTATGTAAATCCTCTTAAGTCACATGTTATTGTTTATTCACAACTGTGAAGGTTAGGTGCTCCTAAGCCCCCATGCGTGGCTGCTATCTCACAGGCCCACGCATCGCTGTCTCTCCCTCTCTCTGCCTCCGTGTGTAATACACCAGTCAGTGTGTGTGAGGAAAGTTGTCTGGGCTGAGGAGCCACTGACACCCAATCCACTGCAGCAGTAGTGAAATGTTAATCTCTCTCCCCCTCTCTCTCTCTCCCCCTCCCTCCCTCCCCCTCTCTCTTCTTAAAAGAGAGGCAGACGCATGCTCGAGGGATATCAGTGGTTATCTCCAGTCTGCCCGTCGTTGTTGTTGTTTATTTAACGCTTAATGAGAAATCTTTTTGAATGAGTCAATCTGTTTATTTTAGACGAGTCTGCTCTACTCAGTCTAGAGACTAGTATTACCAGTAGTCTCTGGTTCACTGTGAAAATAGTCATGCTCCATTTGTCTACACCAAGAGAATCTCTCTTTGTCTCAAGTGAAACTCTGGTGAAGTGTAGTATGAATGGAACACCTAATGACATACCTAATGACAACCATTAGGTAAATGCTATATCCCCAAACACTCAGCGTTATATCATTGTCTTTTCCAATTGCATGCCGTAGAGGCTAGTAAATTATTAGTAAACGTACTTCAATCATTAACAGCCAAAAGTAACGCGACAATACTTCAAATATGATGAATATCGCAGGGATGTTGGTAAAAAAACCAATACTTGTAGTCACTCAAGCTGCCCAGGGACGCAGATGGAAATTAGCCACACGACTAAATCTGGCACAATTATGTCCATTAATGTGTATTGTCCCGTTTTTAAATAAATACTGTTATAATATATCTTTCATTGTTTCTTTCATTTCCCAGTGGGTGAGACTAAAGGGACAGATTTTGTTTACACTACAGATGGTTAAGTTTAGGTATTAGGCTAGAGATGGGTAAGTTTAGGTAGGCCTACTGAGTCAGAGATGGTTAAATTGGTACTATGTTAGAGATGGTTAGGTTAGAGAGTTTATTATATATATTATACACTATTATATTAAATGTCAGTCACCACCAAGTTTTCAACGCATGTCTGTGCAATGTACCCAACGTGTCATTGAACCAAATGTACACTAGAGGGTGATTATCGATATCATGTCCGGGCAACTGTAGCACATCAGCAACACAACCAGGGGTCTGCAACGTCAATGTGACAGAAACACGACATCCACCTAGATGTTGCAGACCACTGACTCGTGACCTGACGAGCGGAGATGCTAGCCAAGCTCTCAGTTGCAGGCTACAGCTCACTTAGCTTAGCATTGATTCTAACAAACGTTGACATCTTGTAGTACAAGTAGTGTAACTACTTGAACTACATGGTGTGCACACGACATACACAAGCCAGCACGTGAAGAAGTCATTCCGATTGAGACAATCCAAGCGGTCCACCCGCGGATAGTCCTGAAATAATCATCCAGATCCAGTAGGGGGAAGGTTATGATAGAGGGGAATATTGTATAAAAGTAATAGTATGCATGAGTAGTAAAAGTATTATGGGAGTTTTACTGGACGTTAGTGCTATAGTGACCCAGGAAGAGCATTAAACTTACCGCACAACACATGCGGAAAAAGTCCCAACCACAAAAGATAGGATTGAGGATTTATTTGATTATGAAACAATTGGTAGAATACATTTTAAGTGTTTGCACATCAAAACATTTTGGGACAGCAGCATGCCCGAGGTCCAAACCATTTTGAAAACAATTGAAGCGGTATATCGTGAAACCAGGCCATGTCTCAACCAACTGACCCTAACTCTAAACCCTAACACTGAACCCTGACCCCTTGTAAGCACAAGGAAAAAACCCCGCAGTGGGAAAGGCAAGAAACCTCGAGAAGGAACAAATATTAGGTTGACCAGATCCATGTCAAACATATGGTGACAAAATCACATTGTGCGAGACTGTAGGAGATGAATCCGCAGTCCAGCGATGACTTCAGCTGGGATAAGGTGCTGTTCGTTGGTCATTCTGAAATGTTGCCCAAGAAAACATTATGAATATTGTACACTTTAAGACCATGGGTATTTATACAAGTGGGATAATCATCTCCAATGTCTCAATGTGGGCTGAAGAGCTGATGGCACTGAACTAACTATGATGTCATCAATAGGTTATTACAACTGTAGTAAATGAATAATATCCTAGAAGTAGAAGGCCTTCTATTTTAGCTCAAGAGTCCAACAACCCTAACCCTCCGTCAGCTCCCTCATCAGTGATAATCACTTTAGAGCCAGGGAATCCATCGCCTCACAAGGGACATCCTTCACCAGGCAGGTCCTCCATCACGGCTCCTCCATCAGCTCCCCTCCGCCAGAGATTCCTGGTCTGATAACAAACAATGGGAGTTTCGCCTCAACATCTGGTAACAGTGGTAGTTTGTCTGGCAATATACAGAGCAGTAGTTTGTCTGATAAACACAGCACTACTTTGCTGCAACGTTGGATAGTAAACAGTGGTAGTTTGCCCTGTACAAGTCAGTTTATGCAAACTTGCAAGGAATACTTGTTGGCAAGTACAACATTTTAAATCAGTCTATGAATAAAAACGATCTCCCACCTCAGTTGATGGACTCGATGATTAAAATAATCTATAAAACTTTTATAACTTGTGTGAGAGTAGTACAGACTCTACTAGGCCTCACATTTAGAGGAAATTGTTAATGGCTCCATTGACCCAGGGACTGTTTTGTCTAAATCAGCCATCAGAAGGGATGGCTGCAGTAAGACATTTAAGACTAGTTCAGTGGCTAGTTCAGTAGCAGTACTGTTTCATAGAAGTGGCGAATAGAAGTGAGAGTAGTAATCACTTTAGAGTTGGGCATCATTCACCCCACAAGGGACATCCTTCGGCAGGCAGGTCCTCCAGCACGGCTCCGCCATCAACTCCCCACAGATTCCTGGTCTGGTAAGAAACACAGCAGTAGTTGGGTCTAACATCTGGTAACAAACCTGGGGATGTAAAACATGCACACCCTTGCATTTGTAAAGGGGGAGCCAATATCCAACTTTCTTAAATGAATACTTCTGTTTACAAGTTGACATATTGAGCAATGAATAAACTACAGTAGTAAGCAGCAATAGGAGCAAAAATAGATAGCATAACTCCTAGATTACCCCAAATATTACCTCAAACAAGTGTTTCAGATAAGCTTGGTGATGTTACCTCTGGTCCTCAGCCCCACCCTGGTGCCTCATGCCTCGTCCAGGGGATCCTGTAAGACCAGACAGCATCTTTATAAATACGCAAGACAAGTACTGGAGTTGGCCCCATTCATCCATTTAAAAAGACATCACAGCACCAATACAACACATGCTGGGTACACGTGGTAACACTACAATGACCAGAAACGGTAAGTTAATAAGCATGCTTATATTTAACACTTATGTAGAGACTACAGAGGTAAGGACAGCGATAAGACCAAGTTATTCTGGCCAAGCATTGAAACTGAAAGTACTGACCTCACTGTTATGCAAGACTTGGACCAGTGGCGTCAGGGGAAGTACAGAGCTGGGTGTGGAGGTAGACACAAACTACATGTTAGTTTCAGATCTGTACAGTTCTTTAGTCTATTACTGCTACATGTGGGACATTGGTCCATTATTTTAGCTGTTGATTACTTTCAGATTAGGGTACCAACTCAATCACAAAAGTATGGTGTAAAAAGTATTCCTTGTCATTAACTTCTGTGGCAACCAAAGCCCAGATATTTAGAGCAGTAACAGTAGCAATAGTAAATATTCCATAGTCAGCTGCTGAGTCATAAATCCAAGGAGCCATACAGTACTCACCAGTATGGAAATGTCAAAATGCCAAATTGTCTTCACTTCACGTCTCCAAATGTTTTACAGCCCTCAACGAGCTCTGCATCTTATACGCGCCTCAAAAATGTACACGCAAGAACGCAATTCAGTACGCAGCGAATCTTAAAAGTAGAGCGCAAGTATCGAAGATGTCGTAGGTAAAATTGCGGGACAACGCAAAAGAAAATGAGGCAACAAATGTTTTATTATGAATGCTCTACCTAGATGGTTACTGATAGAAATAGGGTACTGCCAGATGTCCTAATAGGGTATTCGTTAGTGACGCAAATGCCAATCCTGAACGTACTGCCAGTTGCCCTCTCAGGTGACGCAACATCCAACCATCGACTGGTTTTCGGTACTAGTGCGTTTCATCAAATCAATGCCAACCATAATGAGTCCAAATCAAGTCAAATATGTCCTGCACTATATCTCTATCTTAAAAGCTACAGCTGTATCAGAATTAGAGGTTCACAAACTGCATAAATCTCCTAATTACCTCCACAGGGAGCACAAAATCTTCCGACTGGAACACCAACGTTCTCGTACGAACCAAACCAGTAATAAGTAAAATAACCAGCACCTCACCTTGAGCTGAACGACGATCTTGTAGTCCTTTGATCGTCTTCGTTTCAAAACACATCCAACAGACTTACCTTGAGGTGATCTAGTAGTTTGTTGCTGTTGGTTTTTTGTACTATTCATAGCATTGCAGTGCCCCCAAAATGAACTACTACCAATAAACGAAGCTCACAACCGTACAAAGACAAAACTACCATGTTGGGCAACAGCTTACAACTTTAAATCTTGCCCTAAAAATTTTAATCCTTCAACTCAAAATAGTGAAGTTTCTAAATGATCTATATATTTCCAGGTATAAACGACACCTATCCATAAGAATTTGTAGCTCACAGAAAGCCAACCTAAGCCTAAACTAACCATCAACACCAAGAGCATATAATTTCAACAAATACATCTACAGAGGTTGAAAGGAGAAAAGTGTGTTTGAGAGAAGAGACATTCCCAGAAATCCTACCCAACAATCCTACTGATTTACAGAGCTACAGACATGACATACTCATGTGTACTAATGCTTTCAATCCGCTACTCTCAAAAACCTGACATCAAAATCGCATGAGTGTTGCCTTACTGATCTGGGTGTGGACTTGCACCTCAGCGTAGGAGTATACAAGACAATCCACAGGGCTCGGTGGCAATGTTGCTGACTGTCAATCATTTTCAGACACATTTTCCAGCTTGTCAGACTGTCCATGTGGAACGCCATGAGTCCATCATCCATTGTTCCAAGTATCCATTGTTCCTTCCCATTGTAGTCCTAGTTTGAAGTCACTGATCTGAACCCGTCGTTTGCATCATGTATTTACACTGCATGAGACTCAAATCTTCCTGTGTGTTAGGAGATGGAATAGAAGCCAGGGGTACCATCACTCCAGGCTCTTGATGTATACTAGGGTGCTGTAGCATATCTTCTGCCTGTACCATCCCCTTTAATTGTTACTGTGGTTAATGTAGGCCACAACAGACTCAAGTCATCCAGAAACGTCCGACCAAAAGATACTCAAGGATGTTTAAAATTGTAGTAGCAGATGCATAGTGTCGATTATTAAAGAAAAATGCAAAGATCACCGAAACACCTCAAACCAACTGGCTCAAGCTTTGAGGGGTCAAACCCACACCATACTCGTAAATCCCACATCCCCATCTCATGCATTTCTGTATGACCCATGTTTACACACATTGTACCCAATGCCAGGTCGAACCCTAGCCATGCTCACACATGTAGTAACCCATGTCAGGTCGAACCCTGGCCACACTCACATGTAATACCCCATGCCAGGTCGAACCCTGGCCACGCTCACACGTAGTAACCCATGTCAGGTCGAAACCCTGGCCACACTCGCATGTAGTACCCCATGCCAGGTCGAACACTGGCCATGCTCATGTAACAGGTTAAAGAATGAGAAATATTTTCTCTACCTTCATTTTCTATTTTGTGGCTTCCTAAGTTTATTTCACCAAAATCCTGTATGTGTTTAGTTATTGTCATGGTAGCTTATAGGTATTGGGAGGTTTTCGGGTAAGTGCGCCATCTATTGGATGGTGGTGGCCATATGCTGCATTATTTTGCGTTCTTTTCTCAGTCTATATTCTAGTTGGCTGAGAGAGGTACGTGTCCACAGCAGCGTAATGTAACTTCTAAATGTATGTCTTAACTGTAGTTTTAGTGCACATGGTAACTTGTATATACGTTTAATGATGAGTGCACATACGTTTAGTTGAGATGTATCGAGTACCTTGTTGTTTTGAGAGCTTGAGATAGGATTGCTAACATAGCTAACCTCGTGTCGTGTTTTGTTCGGATGTATGCTAGCGTCATTCCATCTTCTTATAATATAGCCCAGTTGTTATTTTTCTTATGTTAGGTTGGAGAAGATAGGATTCTGAATCCTTGTGCTCTCTTGTAAATAAACAGG
>OMNS01061404.1:0-12508 GCA_900303225.1 Laemonema laureysi | reverse complement strand
GTGCGTGCGTGCGTGCGTGCGTGCGTGCGTGCGTGCGTGCGTGCGTGCGTGCGTGCGTGCGTGCGTGCGTGCGTGCGACGTGCGGGGAAGCCAAGCTGATCATCTTTGCTTGGTTTGGCTTCATCGTCATACTCTCTGCACCAGACAACATCAACACACTTCATCAAGAGCGACAGTATTTAGGCTAATCTCCTACGGGGGCGACTGCCAAACAGCACAAGTGTCTCGACGTCGACCAAAACTGCACAGGTTTCAACATAGCTTGAGTTTATGTGCTGTTGTAAAAAGATCCTTTTTTTCCCAATTTTTAAAACTAATTATTTATTAGATCACTGACAGATTGAGTTAAATAGTTATGCTTATTAAGTTATTCATCTTTACTGTATAGTTCTGTGAATGTCTCTGTCTTTGACGTCTACTAATTTGTGCAACAGTAACAGTTCTGTTCTCTAAAGAGTGAAGCCTGAGAGCATATCTTCATAAGGACAGGATTTACTTCTTTAATGTTTTTCTTTCCTACATACCAGACTGTAATCCCTGACTCCCTGACGTCTAATTACTCTCATTATATTCCTAGGATGCCAGTACCTGTGCTATCAGTGATGAGAGGAGATACTTTGAGATTGACAGGTCAGTTTTGTTGGTTTCCTCCCCAGTCTGCACATTTATTATTGAAGTCTTGAGACACACAATCACACGTTTCCACAGGACATACAAGGCTGAAGGGAAAAGGTCCAGATGGCCATTTGCTCCACGCGAGTCCAACCAGAAACACTGGTGCTATCTCAGCCATTCAGCAGCTCAGCTGGACCAAGAGGACCCTGTGAAGACCTGGGACCATCCCATCATGCCACAGAACTTCCCTGATCTGGACTTTGAACAGATATCAACGGACAGGAGCCACACCGCCCCAGAAAGCACCGCCTTCCGTATTTACTACAGCCCCCCGTCTGCACGCAGGGTCCAGCTCGCTCAGCTGCGGCAACGTCCCACCACGGATAGGGAGTCTGTGACCACAGTGTCACCGTGGTGCACCCCACCTAGCTCCCTGTCTCCCCTCTATCTGGGGCTCTCTGCCAACCTCAGTGATGACATGAAAGAGATGACAGCCAGCTGGAGGCAGGTTGCTCACGCGAGTCCCCCGGAGGCAGGGAGACAGCGATCAAGTGGAGCCTGGGTGGATGTGGCCTGTTCAGGCACTCAGACGAAAATGCAACCCCAGATGGTGAGCGTCGCTCTGCAGACGGACGGACCCCAGGGGGTTGCTTCAGTGAGGAACAGCCCCTCCAGGGTCCAGAGCCCATTATCTGCTCGTGTTCACCACATCTCGACCTCCATGGAGAAAGTCAACGGACGGGCCATGAGACCCAGACAGACCTCCCCAAAATTATACCGGAGGCATTCTACCTCTCTCCCGACTTCCACCACCTTCAGCAACTCATCCTTGGCATCCTCGTCTTCATCCTCAACAGCCTCCAGGGAACGAGCGTTGATGAGTGTTTCTAATCAAAGCCCTGCTAGCACAGCGTGGACCCGCCCGGCCAGCACTAAAGTAAACGCAGGACACGTCCACAGCTCTCTAAACAGTGACTTTGGCAGTCCCTGCCGAACCGCTAAGCCCCCCAGCAAAGCCGCTGGAACCAATCGCTACGGCCTGGTCACCGAGTTCCTGCGCAAAGTCAGCGGGCGGGCAGAGAAGCCGCTGCCAGGAGCCGCGCAGAAGGGGAAGTCGGACCCGAAACACCTGGAGCGCATTCCGACGAGGCCCCCTGCTGTTCCGGGCCACAGGAACGACAGCGTCACCAGGATCGTCAACCAGAGGTTCATGAAGCAGAGAGAGGAGAAAGGGACCAGAGGAGCCATCACCAGGGACGTCAGCATGAGCACCGTCTCAGCAGAAGTAGGTCTTCATGTAGCCATGTGGGCGTGGCTCCCTAGAGAGCTGTGCAAATTGTGATACATGTGATCCCTTTTTCAATGAAAACAATACTTCATACCTTAACTCGCTCTGCGTATTTACCTACCTGTGATCTCACCTTCTCTTCCCCATTGGTACTGAACAGGAAGGGAACTATGACTGCAGCTCCAGCAGTAGCCTGGCGTTCTGCTTCGCCCGTCCTTCCCGTAACCCCCAACGGCAAACCTTGAATCAGAGTAAGCCACAGCGACTCCGATACGCTGCGACGTTCGGCGAGCCCAGAGACCCCAGCTGTGAGTGACAGGAAGGAAGGGCAGCACAGATGCCAGCCGCCATCTGATCACAAGCTACACGGCATCGGGAATTTCAGAAGCTCGTCGAATGGAATTTCAGAAATTAATGTTTGTGACGTATTTTGATGGCAGTATAATAGAGTCGAGAATCTGAGTTGATATGAATTCATATGTACTATTTTGTGGATATATATCTATATATACATACATGAAGTGAATGCTTATTTGTAGAAGGACCATAAATACTGTGGGTTATTCAGAAATACATATTTGTATTTTATTTATGTGCAATTTAAAATACTCTTATTTGATTATTAAGCTTGTTGAATATTTTTTTTCAGTTCATTGTAAACTCAAATGAAAAAAATAATAATCTGTTAATACACGTATCCAAACAAAATATACGTGTTGCTGTATTTATTTTAACCAGTAGAGGAAGTCACACATACAACATTTACGTCTATCTATCTATCTGAGGGATATATAAATTCACGTTATGTTCACACATTGAACATCAACAACAAATCCTAAACATATGTAGATATAGCCTGCATGCATCTACTCCTGAGTTAACAGGCTTTTGCGTCACATATAGGACACAGCGCGTATCCATGAGACTACATCCAAGTGAAGATTTGCATTTGCGCTTTGGGTTCCCAATTTCCCATTTGTTTTGCAGTGAGTAGCGACACTCCACCGTTGCAGTTTGTTGATAGATGGACACAGAAGCCCTTTCAGTCACAAAAATGATTAATATGAGATGTCAAGATCAGCGGATTTACGTATAGAGGTGTGGCAGGCAGTTGGCTGACGGGTCAAGGGCAGGGCCAGGGTAACGGCATGCAGTAGGCCTCCTATAGCGCATTCATTTAACCCTATAGGATTGTCATGGTTGTAATTGTACACATGAACATAGGTCTACAATTTACAACTGGAAATCTAGACTCGGAATAGAGCACTGGCGAGCAATTTAAAAGCAATTCGTTTTTAAGCGGCACACTACTAGCAAGGTCCACACGGGGCGCTGTGGTCAAATCGTTCAGCCGTGAGCCCCTCTTGACGTCAGTTGTTGGCTGCAAACGCGCTAATTGGTCGACATGCGTAGAACGGTTGCGTTTGTTGTGCTAAAGTGATGTGATTATTATTATTATGGGTACTTTTTAACTGCTACTATATAGTTTGATAGCATCGTTGTAACAGAGTGATGGAGGATGTTTACAAAAGGTTTAACTCGTACGACTTCGAGGCGGATGAGAAGTTCCTCGGTGGGTTGATGTTGGTTGACGGGTCCAGCTGTGGCCCCGGAGCTCCTGGACTGGACTTGAAACTGTTTTATTATAACCGGTATGTTCAGATAAGTGAGCCCAGAGCGTCCCAGTTAACCCAAGACGCTGTACAACTACTGCTGTTCTGTCTAAATAAACATGTTGAAGTGGATGGTGTCGAGTGATGCATACTTGAACCCAGCAAGTCTGGGTTTAAGTCACAAATCAGACATGGTTTGTGACTTCTAGATCTCCGAGATACACTCGTGTTACGGCTTACAAAACACTAAATGGAGGTTGTAATTACCAGGTTTGTCGAGCACATCGACCCAGCGGGGTACAAACACTGGAGCTGCCGTGAGGTTGAATATGACTCTGAGCACCAGAATGAAATGCCCTCCAAACCAGAGAGTGGCTTCAGTGGAAATGACGGAGAAGAACCCGAGGCCAAGGTCCTGTCGTTCAAGGAGGTCATGAGACTTGTCCAGGCGGGGGAGCGCGTCCCTGGCCTGGGGACACATGTGGACATCACGCCAAGCAACCAATACCCAACTCCTTCTAAAATGGAAAGGTTGTCGAAACCATGGGAAACTCGCTGAATCATCTGTATACTTGAATTCATTTAAATAAATACAATGTGAAATATTTCCAAAATGGCGTACTCTTGCTATTGGAAGGTATGGAGAGCAGCCATTAATGTATAATAAAAACTACCGCTTCTGACCACTTGCGGCCGTCCGCATTTCTTGTAATTTTGCGCAATATGCTGATTTGACTTGTTTATCGCATGTCGAAAGAAACGTTGTCTGCAACACATCCTGCCCTTGCCTTATTTTGGAGAAGCACGGGTTGTCGAAAGTTCAGACTCTCAACCAAGATATTCAAAGATTGTATTGCACACACAGACTAAATTACAAAAGTAAAATACATTTGTCTTTAATTTGCATTGCATTTTATATCTGCTAAATCTCAATTTCAAGCTAGTCTCAATTGAAGCTGGTTTACAGAGGAGGGTATATCTAGATGTCACAACTGAAGAGGGACATGGCTGCTCCAGTTCATGTCATACAAGGAAATGAACCACAACACATGTGCACATTCAGATTGTTATGCCAAAGATTTCAGAAGCATTTAAAAAGTGTGTTGACAGAATAAGGGCTTTAGTCTCCTTCCCGGTTCCACTCAGAACTCCTCTGGCTCCTCACCTCGTTCACCCTTAGACAAAGCCTTCCTGGGCAGAGAAACACTGCAGTCAACAAGATCCTGTCAAGTCATAGTTCACATCGTGGGTGTATGACGCACATCCATGTTGTAGAGTTGCTTACATCGCTTACATCTGTTGCATAAAGTATTTCCAGAATCTTCTGCAGAGTTGGGTCTCCTCCTCCGTCCGTCTCCTTCTCTTGGCAGATGAGCTCAATACTCCTCAACTTTCCGAAGTAAAAGTTTCGTTCTTTCTCTGCAGTCACCTGAGTTAATCTTAGATTACCAAGCTGAGGGTTACGAGAAAACAATTAGGAAACTCCATCATATCCAGTGCATGTGAATAGACGTGAAGCCAACTGATCATTGAACTTCCATCAGATGCGACAGCGATACCAACTACGCACTTCATCGGCCAGTTCCTTCAGGCCATCCCCGGCTCTCCGTGAGGGCACGGGCCGCGCTGCTCTGGAAGGGTTGGCCTTCATAGGCGCTGAATGTTTAGCGTTTACATGGAAAAAACTATCAATTCAAATCCAGCATCGCCCACCTTCTCCACATTAGCTACTAGTCAATGAGGCACCAGCGACGCTGCTGTTAGTTAGCATTATCCACCACGACCATAACAGTGCACTACGGCTAGTTACCCGATCTGTGAGAGACATCTTAGGACCCTAGATCATCGTGAGTGTGTCCCCATACCTCGTCTCCCCAGTCCCACAAGTGACAAGCCTAGGAGCTCTTAATAAATCACTTTACCAACTTTAGCAGATGGTCTGGCAGCAGGTTGAATGAGCTTTTCTGAAGTAAACCAATTCCAAATATTTAGCAATGGGCCACAGGCAATGGAAAATGTATATGAATACAAATCATATCCAACATATTTAGTTCTCACGAGCAGTGGCCCCCTTGGCTCTCGCAGGAGCGCTGGATGCCGAGGGAGCAGCAGAGGTCTCCTGTCCGCGTGCAGCCACTGGGTCATAATCCTTCTGCTCATAGTTGGCGTCAAAAAACTTCTTGAACCACTGCACAAACTCAAAGTTGTCCTGGAACTTTCCTTTAGTCAGTTTGTCTACAGGAATTATCTTCGAAAGTGGGTAGAAAAATATCCAAGAATGAGAATACCCGTTTAGCGTCAACGGTGAAGAATATTTAACGGCTAAATGCTTACCTTGTCAACTCCAGCCTTTTTAAAACTGTTTTGTAAAATTTTAAAATTATGTATGTATTCATGTTCCAGTTTGGCATTGAATTTAACCTTTTTCAGGGGGAGGCATCCAGCGAACAGCACATCCATGAATTGGCAATATGCCGCACCTGCATGTGTATACATTATGAATAATAATAATAATCATAATAATAATATCCACATTCCAACACAAGCGGTGCAACTGGTGGACAACAAGTCTGTAGCTATAACTTAATTTCGCACCTGAACACAAATGCTCAATCTTGGAGTAGTTCATCTGCAAGGACCCGTTGACCCAAGACAGCATGTCATAGCGACTCGGGTTGTCACTGGTCACAGACGTGGAGTGGACGTTCACAGCCATCGAGGGCTGTCCACAGGTCACGGAGAGGGACAAGGTGTGGAAAAGGAATACACGTCAAAGTCAAAACATGTCCCCCATTGTTTGAGACCGACACGCACTGGATTTGCATGCGAGTGCGATACGCCTCAGGTCAAACGCGTTGTTGCAGCAGTTAGTCAGATAGTTAAGACGGTTCTACATTTAATCTTAAGTAGACTAAAGACTTGACTAGACCGATAAAAACACCGTCCAACCCGTGTGATGCTATAATGTTTGAGTGTCAGCCACACTAATGAGCGTCAACATTGCAGAGAGCTGACGGAGTAGCGACTTCCTACAACTGTACTGGTTCCGCAAACCATGAAAGTATTGTTATACTTACTCGATTCACTGTTAACTATGTTACTATGGCTCCAACCTGATAATAGTACCAATATGCAGCAACTATATGCCCACACTGGTAGGCAGCATGAGGAAAGGCAGGTGAGTTGAAACTGGCTGTCTGTCGTCTAGTTGGTTCAGCGTTGAATTAAACAACCGGTGGGGGGATGCTCGACTTGTTTAAATAGACAAGTAACACGTGGGTCGTCGCGTTTCAATCGCAAACCCCCGTTAGGCTGAGAGGATCATGACTTCTAGCGTTATCCCGGTCTACCGCAACACAATTTCCGGTCTCTTACTTCCTCTGAGCTGTGTACGCCGGTTAACAATCCCCGGAGCAAGAAGAATAAGAACATGACAAAATTAACAACAACGACAAGGAGAATATTTAAGTTTTTATTCTAAATTTTATTCGAAACATGTAACAAAAAAGTATATTCATCTATCAGAGTCCCTAAACCACCCCGTAAACGAAAGTCCCGCCCTCTCGCTATTAACGCTCATTTGGGGCACCCCGTCCCATGCGTTCCGCCGTGAGACGAGAACGCCTGCCACCCAAAACGATTTAGCATACTGCCTGTCTACAGGCATCATATATGGTGTTTGGTCATTAAAAATGAACCACGAACCATGTCACGATGCATTGACGGGAGTTTATTTATTAAGGCCAACACAAACATTCGACTGCATTTCACACATTTAGTCCAGTAGCCTATTTCCACTTCTAACTTGTGACAAAACAGGAAGTGGTCCACTTGTGCCCTATATAGTACACTATAGAGTACACTATGGATGCCACCATTTTGTAGTGTTAGAAATGTGAGTGCACAAATCTGGCTCCCTATCTAGTGCACTACTTAATACCCATAATGCACCGTAGAATAAGTGTACAACTGGTGCACACGTATGGGTTCTTCATGCTAATTAGTTGTGGATACTCAGCCATATTGAGAGGACTCGACCCGCATCCCGCATGACAAACACTGGCAGTCACACAGCGTAAGGATAAGTCACTCCATGACTTCTACTGCCAACATAATAACTAACATTCCAATGCTCCCAAAACGGAGGCCGTCGCTACGATGTGACGAGCCCCGAGTGTCTGAATTAGCCCTTGTTATTATACTTGTTCCCTAAATAGTGTACACTCCATAGGGAATAGGGACCGAGGGAACAAGTCAGCTAAATCAGGTGTTAGCACCATAGGGTCTCAGGTGTTTTCTGAAGCAGCCTATTGTCAACACTAACAAACTGACACCATTCAAAAAAACAGTAAAATGTGAAAACACAACGTGGGCTCAATTTGAAAATAAACGAAAGACAAATAAAGGTTATTATAAAAGAATTTAAAAATCACAATTTAAAAAATGTTTCTAAAATGCAAACCTGACCAACATGTGGAGAACAAGTCTGCAGCACCAATGCACCTGAACATGATCGGACTCCTGTAGTCACGACTACATGGCAACAGAGGAGGAAACTAGGCTTTTAGATCGCGTTAGCAGATGCTTTTATCCAAAAGCTAATTAAGTCAATTATTTTCGATACCTAACACCTATGTTACAGTATAAAGCTCACACAGCACCCCTGTAATGTTATCCTGAGATTACAACAGAGATGACTCCTAGTCCTAACTTAAAACCAGTTCAGCATTTTCATTCATTCAATGAAAATACAGGTAAGAAAAGTACAAAATGTTGCAGTACTCCAGATGTCTTGAGGTAGAATATTGTGTTACAGTTTGGATTCCCGACAGCACCATGAGCCTGTAATGTATGGAGGACCAAACAAGACACGAGATCAAACCGGAGAGACGCCACGTCCCACATGCAGCTTACTGTCCTGATTCACATTCAAAATAGTCCTTGAGGGGTGCGAACAAGTGCCGTATGACAGGGACACTCCAGGAGCGGCCCAGGACCCTCTGTCTCTGGCTACGGCCCATGTTGTTCACGTCTGTGTAGTGTTTGGGGAAGCCAAAGATTCTGCAACAAAACATTAAGACAATTTAAAGAATAGATGAAACTTGTACAGTGGCCCACTTGTAATGAAAGCACTTCTCTTGTCACTGAAACCAGAAACACTTTGACTGTTTGACTGTTGAGACTCACTGCTCCATCTCGGTACACCACAGGTAGTCCTCCTTCCCCTGCATGCTGACAGGAAGCTGGCCCATCTTCCCCTGCTTGATGGAGTTGGATTTGGTTGTGATGGTGCGGACCTTGTCAAACTACAGGAAGAGAGAAGGACGAATGGGGATTTAGTTTTCAGAATTCAATATTTTCGAGAAAGGCTGTAAAGCGCGTCTGAATTAAATTACCTCCGCTCATGATGCACAAATACCCTATTAAGTGAATCCTCAACATATTTGGACACGTTTGTTTACCTTTGCCATGCGCCCAACCTCCAAGCAATCCTGGAGGCCCACCTTGTCGTCTAGAGATGTTGCAAGAGGCCTGAAGAAACACAGTTAAAACAAGTGAGTGAGTGAGAGAATGTTGTTGTATCAAGACATTGTCTTTATGTCCATATATATATATATACTTTTATATTAATTTGATATGAAATATTGTTGTCATATTTACCGGTTCATGCCAGGGAGGTTTCCCCAGAAATAGCGCGCTCTGTGTGCAGGACTCACTTTCACTGCGTCAATAAGGATGGGGTTACACTGGAACAGAGGAGACGGAGAGTAAACATGTGCAGCCCACAGCACGCCTGAGACTACGGGTCCCCGCCAACACTCACCTCCAGGAACCTGCAGATGTCCGACTTGTCGTTTCCGCTCATGAACACCACGTTCTCAAACAGCCAGAAGAAGGGCCGGTCGTCGTCGTCCCTCGGCCTCATCATGGTCAACATGCGGTAGAACTCAAAGAACAGTCTGCCGGTGCCCTCTGAGGGACAAGGACGGACAACGCTCAGGAACCTCAAGCGCTGGGTGGAGTTATATTTCTAATTCAAACGTGATGCTATTTTCGCTAAAACAGACAGATATTCATAATCTATTGACGCCACAATAAAATAAACCTGAGATAAGATATCCCAGCGGTCCTCATTTGTTTTGTTCAGTCCAAAACATTTAGTTTTCATTAAAACCAAGATAGGCAGGACAACATTCAGGCTAAAGCCAACTATGAGAGTGTAGCTAGTTAGTTAGTTAGTTAGCTAGTTGGATCAAACCTACACGTGTCCTTTGACTCCCCTGAAGTCCACACTTACCAAACAATCCTTTTCGAAGAGGGTTCACCATGGACAGATCGTTACACGGACTGCCTCCGATCAGCAGGTCAAACGGACCCCACTCGGCGATCTGGGAGAAAGCACAGATACATGTTTTGAGTGGTTTGAATTGAGTCATAAATACACCTTTAGGGATAACCACACAGCCTGAATAATTAACCAACCAAACGACTATGGCATGACCGCGGAATTGAAAACTGGAAACGGCGCTCACATGTCTCCTGGTGATGCTGCGCACGTCGTTGACATAGTTAATCTTCCCCTCGTGTTTGATCATGCCCACGGCGATGGAGTCATCGCATATCTCTGAAGCCACATAGTGCTCCACTTTGATGCCCAGCTCTTTGAGCACAAGGTAGCCTGCAGAGGCAAAACAAATCACAGGCTTTTAAGACAGACAGCATCACACTGTACATCCCTGTGAATCCAGCCTGACGCATTTGGAAACGTTGCATTGCTGATAATGTAAGAAGGAGAAACCAACCTGTTGCGATGCCATCGAAGAGAGACAGCACTTTGATGGGTCTGCGCTGGTCAGCAGAGATGGAAGGATACACTCTGTGGGGTTCCTGGGTTCAAACAACGATCCAATCACAAAGCACATCGTCACTGTCAGTCTGGCCTCACAGCCAATCGTTTGCTGAGATTGTTTGGTTTCGTTCAAATTAATCGTTGGCGTCCCACTAATGAGAATTACATTACAAAGCTCAACCACCAGTGGTGTTTGTGAGGCATCTCTTGTTTCCCTGTTTCCCACACAGGTACCATCTTCATCTTTTAAATATAAAGGCAGTCAGAAACGCCATCAGGCTCATTGCTGCCACCCACAGGTGTGGAGGTCACCCCACAGGTACCTCCCCTCCTTTGTTCCTGATTGGGTGAACAGACCTCCAGTCAATCAGCATGTTATAAAAGGCCACACCCATCCAGAAAGTCACCTGTCAACACCTGTGTATGCTTCGTTTTCACCTGTGGGTTGTGGTTCTTCTTTGGGGAAGCCAAGCTCTTAAGTTTGTTTTGGCTCCACTAACGTTCCCCTTAACCCTAACCCTGAATGTGTCCCACCTCTGGTTGTTGTGTTAGTTCCTTCCACCCGTTATGGAAACATAACAGAAGGCATCACTTACAAATTCCAGTGCACTGTTGTTGACAAAGAACTCCTGGACCTTCAGACTCCAGTCTGATCTCAGCTTCAGGTTTCCACTACACTTGGAGGGCTTGCACATGTAACAGCTCCACGGGTCGATGTCCTTCAGCTTGTCGAAGGTTCCCTGGCCGACCAGGATGTTGATGCAGTCCTTGCAGAAACATCTGAGCGATAAGGAGACGTCCAAGAAGATCCGTCAGTGACGCAGAATGATGGGGTCTAAATGTACAACATTCAGGTGAGAGAGGCTCCTATATCACCTGGACACGAGGGCGTATCTCAGTACAATACACACCTGCAGCAGCTGGCGTCGCTGCAGAGAATGACCTCAAGGCCGGCGCAACACACGGTGCAGTAAGACTGGTAGCCATCCTCGTCGTAGCGATAAAGCGTCTCAATAAAGTTTTCCTGCAACCCATTATTTTAACATTAGTAGTGAGGACCAGCGGGGTTTACATTAGATAACAGTGATAGGGGCTGGTGACGGTCGACTGATAGTGGACGAGATAGTGGATTACCTTGCACTTCAAACAGAGACTGCCTTCAAACAGCGGGTGGAAGATTTCAGTCTCAGGCGATCCACACGACAAACAGAAATCTGAAATCAAAACACGATGTTTACAGACAGACGGACGGCGCTCCCAGAGCTACGGACGTCTCGGGGTTGCGTGTCGCGTCGCGTCAGCAACTCAAGCATACCTTCGATCTTTTTACGCTTGTCTTCAATTTCTTGGACCATTGTTTCTGTAAAGTAAAATAAATCACAGTCAACAGTAGTAATCGTTGAACACAAACGTGCAGCAAAGGCCGACGAGGAGCCGCTGCTCACCTCGGTTGAACGTGACGACCTGGACCGTCGCTTTGGCTTTGCTCACATATTTCCTTTTTGTTGGCGGATTGTAGTCCGACAAGTCAGAATGATCTGTCCTTGTAGCTGTAGGGAAAAGAAAAAGAACCACTATGTAATAAAACACACATCCAGTAGAAGGTACACATCTGGTACAAGAAACACATCTGGTACAAGACACACATCCAGTAGAAGGTACACATCTGGTACAAGACACACATCCAGTAGAAGGTACACATCTGGTACAAGACACACATCCAGTAGAAGGTACACATCTGGTACAAGACACACATCCAGTAGAAGGTACACATCTGGTACAAGACACACATCCAGTAGAAGGTACACATCTGGTACAAGACACACATCCAGTAGAAGACACACATCCAGTAGAAGACACACATCCAGTAGAAGGTACACATCTGGTACAAGACACACATCCAGTAGAAGACACACATCCAGTAGAAGGTACACATCTGGTACAAGACACACATCCGGTAGAAGGTACACATCTGGTACAAGACACACATCCAGTAGAAGACACACATCCAGTAGAAGGTACACATCCAGTAGAAGGTACACATACTTCCAGGGGGAGAGAAGCCATCAGGCCCGGTTGGCAGGAAGCCCCCATGAGCCCAGTCCAGCATCAGCTTCAGTTCTTCCTCCTTTCTTCCTTCTG
>OMNS01061399.1:5784-18654 GCA_900303225.1 Laemonema laureysi | reverse complement strand
CCTTGGTGTTGTTGTCCATTCACCAAAACCTGCTGAATTCCATCCGTTCGAAAATCTAAAAGCAACATCAAAAGCTGATCGAGTCATTTCAAGAAGTCGCTCAATCAAAATATGAGGCTGCAATCAGCAAATAAAAGTCTCACGTGAGATTTGGGTTTTTCCTCGAGGTGCTTATACGGCAAGAACGAAGAGTTTTGCGTCCTCAGCATCTTTCCCAGCTTGGTAAGCAAACTGCAAGGGGCCTGATTTGCCATCAATGAAGGAGACAACCATATCCTTTCCAATCAGGTCTGTATAACACGTTCTAGAAGAGGAACCGGTGCCATGTGTTATTAGTGAACTGAGAGGGGTGGATGTCTGCTTGGTATCTGAAGGAGCTCAGCAGCCCAACTGAAAACATCCACTCTAGTGTGAGCAGGAACCCAGAGGAGGCTCCAGGATTCCTGCAGTGACAGCGGCCTGTGACGCTGCAGTACCAGAGCGCAGCGCCGTGATGGACCCAGACTGTCCCATTGCCAGCTCCCTGATCAGACACCCACCGACAAGCAAGCCAGGGCTGGCCCTCACTCGGCCTTGCTGGTCCACAGACCAAGACTCCACTCAGTCTATTGTGAAAATCCCATTCATACGTTTGTGGTCCATTGGCGTTTGATGGGTGTATCGATAAATATCGATCCGATAATTACCGGCCAATAATGGGACATTTGTATTATTCCGATAATTAAATTATAGCCGATAAATAGAACCGATAATTCGAAGCCAATATTGCTTCCAAGCGCAGCACGGCCGAAACCCTCACCGATTAGATATATTCCAGTTTTATTTTTGTAATTCATTTTTTAAAATCTATTCTTTTAAAAATGATTTGGGGTAATAACTTCGTACTTAACTAACCTTCAGTGTCCATTAGTTCAGGTTCGGTGGCCTATTTATTTCTTCCAGCAGGAAAAGAGCCGACGAAGCCAAGACTACCTCCAAAGTCTCCTGTTCAGTAATAATAAATAAGGAACATTAACAATCAATCAATCCACAGCAAAAATGCACCACATATATAGACTATGTGTATGATTATTGAGTGAGTTACATAAGATATCTCTGCTTATTGGTATGATGAGGACAGATAAATATTATCCATTTGCTTCCTTGCAGTAAATGCTGCAAGGAAGTGCTCATTTCCAAGTCTAGTTTACACTCAGGAATAACAGAAACGTTCTCACTCTGTAGGACACCACGTCATGGCCCGTGTGATAGGCTGTTACACTAGGATCTAAGATGACTAACCTGAGGGGAAGCGAGGAACTGTTGGCGTTCCCTGTGGAGGCTGCTCCCGTGATGTCGTCAGCAGAGCTCACAGCAGAGGTCTTCAGGTATTCCAACACCTCTGTGGCGATCAGGGAGTATGGTGTTCCGGGGGGTCCTCCGTGAGCCCCTCCCTGGACAGGCAACACTGGGCAAGGCCTCTTCTGAAGAGACTCATACTATAGTTTGTAGTAGTAGTGGTGGTGGTGGTAGTAGTAGTACTGCTAGTAGGATCTACCTTGAGAGTGAGGGACAGGAGCTTCTGCTGGTCCAACTGATTGTAACCCTCCCCGTTCAGGGGGTAGAGCCTCAGCATCAGCATCAGGACCAAAAGGTCGTCCACCAGGTCACTGCCGACAGTCAGCAGAGAGCCGGGCGGCAGGCTCTTCAGGGCACCTCTCCATCCTCTGGATGAATAGAATATAAACATAACATAATTGAAGGAAACATTACAATGTTTTCTTTCTTCAATTATGAATAATTAAATTATGTTGTTATGTTCCTCTGTGTAAGCATTTGGTTAATTTACCAATTTCCCCAATGGAAGATGGACACACGCATGCTGCCCTCAGAATTCATACAGGACTTTTATGTCACTTTTATGTTGTTACGTTCCTCTGTGTAAGCATTTGGTTAATTTACCAATTAACTTTCTGTAATGAATTTGTGCTTCATAAAGCAGGCCATGCAAATATTTGAAAACAATAACGGGTAAACATAATTGAAGAAAACATTATAATGAAGACAGAAATGAAGTGTGTTGATAAAGTAGTTACACTGCAAAATTCATCGTTTTAAATTGACGTAATTAGAATAAAAAGTGTGTATTCCAAGACCTGGTAAGGAGCAGTAAGGACAGACCTGGTAAGGAGCAGTAAGGACAGACCTGGTAAGGAGCAGTAAGGACAGACCTGGTAAGGAGCAGTAAGGACAGACCTAGTAAGGAGCGGTGGGCTGTAGAAGACTGTTGGCCTGCTGCCTGTCCACTGACCCAGGGGAAGGAGGACAAGAGGAGGTGCTGGGTCTCCTGTAAGATGGTGGACAACATCATGGGAGGGGGGCACCCAGGGCTGACCTGGAGAGCACAACACCAGTAGACACAAAGTTTAGATACATGACAACCTGAATTTCAGGAGCTGCTGCAGACGTCCAGGCTCCTCCAGCTGCTGCTATTACATACATATACATACATATACAAACATATACATACATATACATACATATACATACATATACATGCATTGTTGGGTTGTTGAAGGTGCAGATTCCAAATATAGCATGATTTGTGATTTGAGCTCAAGTTTAATTATTATCCTGTACTCACAATTCTGGATTAAAATGGCTTCAACCTTGATCAGAAGTAGGTTTCTCTTGTAATTCAACCCCACATAAATGAAATGTTAATTTATTACCATTTGTGAAGAATTCATGAACTTTGTAGTGCAACGGTCTCTCACTGATGGCCAAAGAAAGAAATAGAAACTGCGGTGCAGTGGAGGAGGCCTGGCCAACATGCGTGATGATCCTGACATTTACATGCTGGCTGCCCCAGAGACTGTCTGCCTCACAGGGGGCCAGCAGAGATGAAACAGGCCCCAACAGAGTGACTGAAGAGAGCACATGGAGAACTTCTGTTAGCTCCATGACCATAGACAAATTAGAATGGCTACAGTGTAAACAACGTGTATACACATGCAATATGTGCCATGAAAGTTTGACTTCTGCTTTGGTGGTGATGATGCCTGCACCACAAAGTGCGCAAGCCGCACGGTTCTTTCAGGGATTTTAGTGCTAATACAGTTTTTGGGTTAGGCTGACAATCAAATGATCCTGAACATCATTATTTACCAACCACCACATCTTCATGCCAATTACTACTTTGAATTATTTTTCAAAATAATTATTATTTATTGCTTGACATTTCTTTCAAAGTCTTTCAAACCTTACACCAGTAAATTAGCTTCACCACTTAGCTGCCTATACAACATATAAAGCTGGACGGCCCAAAACGTCTGTCTTGTCAGAGTTACATTTTAAGAAGTTCTCATCATTGGCCCTGTCTCAAAACAAATATTAGTAATAGTAAAGAAAGTAGTTGTGTTTTTATCACTTGAGGAAAATTTGATCAGTTCTGTCCTTCGGTAACACAGAATGAGACACGCTCCTATATCATCCCGCCCTGATTACAGTACTTCCTTGTTCACTTGCCTAAATAATCAAGCTTTGGAGCAGCTCCAAATGATTCAAAATTCTGCAGATAGACTATTGACCAAAACAAAGCGGTTCTTACACATCACACCATTGTTGGCTTCACTGCATTGGCTTACAGTCGCTCCATTTTAAAGTGCTTTTAATCACACACACAAGGCCCTGAATGATCTAGTGCCGGAGTATTTAACTGAGCCTCTTCACACCGTACCGTCCAATCAGGTCCCTCAGGTCTGGGTCTTCCAACTATTCCAAAGCCCAGATTAAAAACAAAGGGCGATAGAGCCTTTGCAGCACTGGCTCCTCTGCTCTGGAAGAGCCTTCCACCGAAGCATCAGATCAGCCGACAGTGTTGCTGCTTTTAAATGTCATCTTTAAAAAAAATTTAAAAAAAACGTTTACAAAAAATATTTTCCTAAGCAGCTGACAGACTACACTTCTGTGGTCATAAGCTGTTGGTTTTATGTTTTTCTTTTCTTGAGGTATTTGTTGTGTTGTGTGTCCATGAATATGCATATATGTGTATACAGTATGTATGTATGTATGTATGTATGCGTGAATATGTTTGTTTATGCATGTTTGTATGTATATGCACATCTTTCATGAATCCTGCTTTGTTTTTCTTTTATGAATTACCTCACCTTGGAACGCACTTTGTGCTCATTACTTGAAAAGTACTGAATTGTCAAAGTACATCAAGTTTGGCTGGATTTTGGAAAGATTTACATTCAGACAGTGTACCAGCAGTTCTTCATCTAATGGACAGAGTACAAATCGGAGTAGGTTCACACCAATAAAAACTGCAGTGGGTGAGCTATGGATTATCTGTTAAACAATCTTCATGTAAATGAAACCGCCACAAACACCCACTGACTCACACTGTCCATCTAGCGTGGAAAAATCGATGTCGATGAGTTTAAAAATAATATTTTTTATGGGAATTGGACGCATGATTTCTCGGCATACTTCTTCGGATAACGTTTTATCAGATACTTACAGATGTAGCCCCAAAACATTTGGATACCACAGTTCAGCCAAATCAAAACACATGCGTCCATAGATAGCCCAAGTCTTTTGATGGTATTACAGTAGATTGGACTTGGTATCAGTAATAGCAATCGTCACGTGTTTCTTATTCCTATCCGCTAACATCCAATCGCCAAAGCAACAACATGAGGTCACATCGGAATGGACAGACTCAAGGTGACAGGCTAGACCGCAACTGCTCACGTAACAGACGGGCATCTCTGAAGGCACAATGAGTCAAAACATTGAACACAATGGGCAAATACATGCAACAAAAGACCATGCTGGGCTCTGCTACTCTCGGCTAAGGACAGGAGCGTAAGGCCATGTCATTGGCCTCGACAGGACTGCTGAATGATTGAAGGGTCCCTCCAGGCTGATGAATGGGCAGATGCAACGTGCAGATGGTGGTTCAGATTTGGCATAAACAGCATAAATCCATGGCTCTGCTCTGCCTCGTGTCAACAGGTGGAGCAGGTGATAGTGTGATCCATGAGGGGGAATATTTTCATGGTACCCATTAACAAGGTGTTGTAGGCACGATTTAAGAGCTAATATAATGAGTGAAAAATTGTTGGAAACAAAGTGAGCGAAATGCTCAGTGAAATACATGTTCCGGGTTTACTGTGCGCCTGCCTCTGTATGAGACCATGTCGATTTTAAACGGCCTGCCGGGTCATTTCTGACCAATCAGCATTTATAAGCATTTACTAAGTACTTGATAAGCATTTATAAACTAATCAATCAATTACAGTAGTTAGAAAGCATTAGTTAAGACTTGTGTGAGCTCATCTAAAGTGAGGACTATCTACGCCTTACGAAGCATTTATACATTACATTTAAAGGCTGGAAATGACCATTGCAGCTGTACTGTGAATAATAAATAGTAACAAGTAGGAAGGCATAGACAGTCCTCACTTTAGATAAACATAAAATATTTAATTTACATTTAGGGGCATTTAGCAGACGCTTTTGTCCAAAGCGACTAGTAGTAGTACTAGTAGAAGTACATTTGTCCAAAGAAGATGAAACAACAATATATTGCTGTTGGTACAGTAAGGAGGTCAATAGAACAAGTATCAAGCGCTCATAATTGCTAGGTTAACCCATTGCTGGTATAAAACAAAGAATGTTTGATGATGAATTCACTGTTTAATACTATTTTATTTATGCTTAAAAGTTAATACAAAGTGTATATTACCATTTTATCTTGAGTGAGTTTGTGAGTATGGCTGGACAATATGCAAATGAAATAATCAATGTGGATGCTACTCAGGGTCAGAGTGAGCTAGAACACAAACCAATGCAAAAAATGACAATACAAACATGATGAGACACAAACGGCTCAAGAACCCATTGTTCAATTTTGACATTTGACCCCTCTATGGAAAGGTCAGGGCGAATAGAATTCAATGACACAAAGCCAAACCACCGCAATTGCACCATTCAGCCACCAGATGGCGATACATACTGTGTACTGATTGACACTGATCTGGTTTCATGGTTGTTTTATTCAAATCGAACAGAACTTAGTTAACAAAGTTAAGGTGATCATTTTTGGTTGCAACTACAAAAAGCAAAGTTTGTCGTTGATTTTTTTTTTGGCCTCTACTTCGGCAGTCCCAAAACCTCGTACAAATAACTTCGAACAGAGCCCAAGCATACAACAGCTTCCAAGCGCATGTACTGGCTGTGTTAGCGATGCCAAGTGCATGTGTCGGTGTGCCGTGTGTGCGTAACGTGCCCAGAGCTGACAGTGTGTTGCTGTTGTCGCCAAGCACATTAAATACTGAACGAGTTAGAGGAAACTCAGATAAAACTCAGATAAGATAAAACTAAATCAAAGGACGCAGTGGAGCCTCTAGTTTGGCGGGTTTCGGTCACATTGTGATATGGTTTGGACTGTTGGAACCAGTGGGGTCTCAGCTTTCATATGACACATGTGTAGAAAACATGACGTGAAAAAACATCGCTATTGCTGTCTATGTGCGCGTGCACAGTTATGAAATACATAACTCTTGTTACATGCTTACTACTTTGTTTGAGGTTGGAATTGTGTTTCATTGCGTTTCATTCAGCGATGGTTATGATAGACTAAAAGGTGAGAATCGAATCATTCTAAGGAGTGTCACATGCCTTACGACGTCTTGTGGCCCGGATATGGGTTCTCTCGGGAGGAAGAGGGGACCCGTATCTTCAAAAACCCAACTGAATATCGTTTGAAAGACACAGTGTACCCGAGTGCATATTTGCGGATCCACCCCAACAGTGCGAAAAAACAATGGCGACTGCAAAGCATGCGGTTCTGCAAACCGCCATCCAAACCCAGCTTCGCTTCGCTGGAAACGAAGACTAGCATCATAGCGATAGTCATAATAGCACCAATGTGCAATACAACTGTGTTCTGTCTGTATATATTAAGTACCAAATATATGAATATGTCTCTCGTAAGCGAGTCGGCCCTGGTAGTCGCACTCTCGCCTGTTTCAGCCCTCGCACGGATGGGTGCACATGACCCTGTGCAATGAACCCTTTAAGGACACAGTCTAGTGTCCGCCAACAAGTACTTTGCTGCAGGACAACCACCCAAGTCCTCGGAGTAGGACAGTGAACTCCAATGACCTGCACCGGGGGGTGGGGGGTGGAGGGGAGATGGGACGTGAGGTTTTGCGGCATGACTGTCAATGTGAAATCCTGAAGGACCTCGTCCTTGTCCAAAATGTGTGTCGTTAACGAATCCAATTTGTTCTGAAAAGTGAAAAGACGAAAAGCTAACGAAAGAGGCACCTCCCAGGAACCCGCTGACACGCCCGCTGACTACATTAAAGATCACACTCTCCCATCGCCGTCTGCACACACAGTCGGCCATGTTTGTATTTAGTGTAATTACCCGGATTCCACAGAGCTCTCCTGCGACGATGCCGGGCTGCAGCTTTTGACGAGACAGAGCTGCCGGGGACATGCTTCAAAGACACCCGCACATCTCACATGCAGGACATTTTGGTGCCTCACACAGAGGCTTAAATGTGTAAATCTACTTCCAGAAGGAAGATACCCAGGGGAGGATTACATCATCACTAGGGTTGAATACTGAGAGCAAGAGAGGGAAAGAGAAACACACACACACACACACACACACACTCACTCACACACACCCATTGAAATGTAAAAGTAAGCCAGACTATTAACTCTACTTTTCTATATAAAAGAGATACTGCAAATCCAATCGTCGGATCATTCTCGGGGCACTTCAATCCAACCACATGGTTAGCACCCACGCAATTGCCTTATCCAATTGCCGTGAATTCAGAGTTGATGACTCCGACGCCAGTGAGTTTTGAGTTTTCTAGTGTTTGTTTGTGTTTGTTTCACTGTAATCTTCATAATCCCACATGGACCAGGAAGCGTTGGATGCATAATGGGGGATTTCCTTTAAGCCGTTTCCCGCCACAACTTCCACTGTGTTATAAATCAGTTGGGAGCACTGGTGGGAGAAGCGGGTTTAGCCCACTGGGACTCGCTGGGCACATTATGCGTCTATGGGTGTCAGCCTGGCTCATTCCAGAGAATTCTTTCCCTCTTGAATGGAAGAAAGTGGAAAACGGTTGACATAAATCAAGTCTGCAAGTGCAGTTAACCATGCAGGAAGAAAATATATTTGACTGCAGTAATGTGACAGAATATGTGACTCCATAATATCTTGCCAGATATTAGACACACACACACAGACGCAGGCACACACACACACACGCGCGCGCGCACACACACACACACACACAGCTTGTTAACACCTACGCACAGCAGACCACAGTGCAACTACTTTCCAAGAACTCTCCCCCACATTGTACACTGCATTCATAGTTTAAATAACAAGCCTCGTTTATTATTATGAATAATAATAATTAATCTGACTAAATGTAGTTTTCTCTTACTCCAATGGATGCAATAGTCTGCTATGGTCTTGATAGTAGACAATATAACATTGTGTTTCAAAGGTCAGAGCCATTTTAAGGGACAATTTATATCGTGGTTGAGTTGGTTTTACTGTGGTTCCGGGGTTAGCAAGAAGGTTCTAGCTTAAAACCTCGTTATAATATATGATATATTATAATATATATATTTTTTAACCTGTAGGTGGTAGCACATTCCCAAATGTGGTCCGCTGTGTAGTTACTCTTTAAAACACGTTATCACAGCAGCTGAGCTCATGACACTCGCCCAGCATTCGTCACCGGGTTGGTACAACAAAACCTGATTTGTGTCTCAGTGTCGGATCCCACAGACCCCATAAAACATCTGTTTTACTAATTCCCCCCATATTGCCACACCCTGTCGTTTCCTCAGCGTCTGCATCTCTCAGCTACAGCCCTATTTGTTGTTTCCTCTTAGACACTTTCATTAAGATGATGTCATGATAGGCCCGAGTCGTTTAGCATTATGTTTGCAGTGTACGATACGGGGGGGGGCATGTCTTTCTTTTTGTCCTCGTCGTCATCATCATTATAGCTCCAGTATTTAAAAAAAAAAAAGAAAAGAAAAGATAAATATATAAATGAAACAAAATAAAGAACCGGGACGAGATAAGCGGCGCCTGTCTAAGACTTGTTATGCGCTTCATCTACACATCTAGGAGTCTTCTATTTTGTTACTGTGCCCCTTTTATCAGGAGACGGGAAGACGATGGTGGTGCACAAACAGCTTCATGATGTGGTTTGAGGCGTCCACCACGCGTGTGCAAACCCATATTTCCCACACTTTCTAATCTACCGCAAAGAAGAAAAGTAATTTCAAAGCCGCCGCTACGCTTTCAAAAGCGAGTTGTTGATGTTTTTCTTTACTTTCAGATAGGAAGGACAAACATGAAACCGTCCGCGCAGCGAAGGCAGGGAAGTGCGTAGAATATACATTGTATAATATAATGAGTATAAATGTATTCCATCACCTATGTTGTCAGCACGGAGATACTTGTTGTCACCACTGTGTAATATTTATTCCCCTGAATCAGAGAGAGAGAGAGAGAGAGAGAAACTCTCGCCAATATCATGCCTGTATTGCGTTATATCATATAAAGTTATGAGCTATTGTATGAACTTGATTGAATCGGCTTCAATGTGAATAGTGATGCATGCAAACACTTTCACTCATTTATCAACATAATCTAGATGAGAAGAGGTGACAATGAAACAGTTTAGCGCACCGTTTAACCATCTTTTCCTCGAGAAGAAACAACATCTTGGAATAATAATAGCTTCCATTTTTTTGGTTAATTACTTACATCTCGGGTAGAACAGAGGAAGACATGAAGCATAGAGAATGAGTAGGCAGTGACCATGAATTTAACAGCCGTGGTATTTCTTTTGTCAATTATTGTGTCTCAGAATAACTCGCTTGAAAGTTGACACATTTAAACCTCCTTTTCATCCTTCTTTTAATACCTTTAGAGTGGGATTATAGGCCAGATAAATTATTCTAAGGGGAAATTGAGCTCCCCTGGGATTTCAGCAGTTCAATTGACTGTACACAATGTACTGCAAGGAGTTACTTCACAAAATACTATTCTTTCTAGTTTTGGTATGGAAACCCATCCAAGCATCAAGTGCTATGAAGTTACCCACATAATATGCTTAATTTGCTGTAGTACTTTAGTATTAATGGAGGTAGGCCTAGATATAGAAAGATTGAGAGGTTGCTATAGAAGACTTTTAAAGAGATTTTAAAAAGGGCAACATTGCCATCTAGAGGACAAATAAGTAATTGCATTGGTTCCAAGGCGATGTAATATCTAATGTCTACGTATCCAGGTCGGTTTGGGTGATGTTAGTGGGTGATGTTAGTGGGAGATGGTCTTAACACTGGGCCAAAGAGACAACTTGAATGGGATGCAGGTACAATGTAGGGCAATTTGAGGTCTGAATTTGTCTAAATGTCACCTGCATGAAAACCCAAGCAAACACACAGGAAGTAAGGCAGAGTTTGACACTGAACTGCACTGCCATCCTGGCCTGCTCCAGAGTAAATTAGAACGGTGAATAGGCCAATGGCTGCACTGATACGGCACAAGGGAAAACAAGGGGAAAACAAGGGGTTGAAGGCGTTTGATTTATCATTCATTTACAAAAGTAAGAGATATAATGTCATTTTGTAATCTTACCCCAGTTGCTTCTCCTGTCGTTGCTGGGTCTTGGTCCTAACAGAGGAGTACAGACTGATGGACCACAAGCTAGCTTTAATGTCTGCACTCTTCAGCTGCCTGCAAGAGACATACATCAACAAAGAAGGAAGTAAAGTCATGTAACAGGAAAACGTATTGATAAATTCATCAATATCTATTTAATGTCCAAGCTGGTCTTGTGCTGGTGAATCTCTTGCGGATCAACAAATGTTGATCACTACGTGATTGGTCGATATTCATTGTGGGGGTGGGGGGTTAGATACATATAGAGTTGTAATAAGTAGATAGAGTTTGCTATGAGTGAGGTTTTTTTATGCATAGGGTAGATTATTTTTATTTTCTCTCTCTTCTCTTAACATTTTGGATTTGCTTGGCGAGCTACTCATTGAGGGCCCACGAGCTACCGGTAGCTCGCGAGCCCCCGGTTGGAGACCCCTGGTCTATATATAATATGTATGGCCAATTTAAAAAAAACTAAAAACAAACATGAGGCATTGTGATGTTCAAGCCCCATTTTAACCATGGCCCGTTCTGACCCTCCATTCACTTGCTTTGAGCAGGCTACAAAAGACGTTTCAACTACTCTAATATTAAGTTATGCATTCTGTGAGTAAGCTGGCAGACAAGAGGAGCCACAGGTGGCTTTTTCAAAAAGAGGGAGTTATTTACCCAAAAAATGAACAAACAATTACAAACTAACGTTCTGGGCTCCAAATATAAGAGAACCTAATGCAGGATAAACTAATCCAACAAACTGAATCATAACAAACTACCTACCTGACTGAAGAAGGCCGACCTGAGTAACTCAACAAGGGGAACCTATATAATGGCTGGTTAGACCATTTTAAAACACAAAGAGGTATCACAAAGACAAACACTACCAACTAAGCTACAAATGAAATAAAACACAACAGTTACAATGTAGTATGATTACTTAATCAATTAACCAAAACAAAAGGAACAACAAACTCATGTAGTCTAAAGAAATAAATCAAATCTGGAACCTAGAACTCTCAATCCCCCCCATGATGTGGCAGGCACTTGGTACAGTCCGATTGGCCACTTCCTGCATTTAACAGCTGTGCTTCTGCTGCCACATTCTTTTGCTTGACAAGATGTCCTCCTACAACAACAGCCATCACCACCCTCTGCACTGTTAACTCAAGAAACATTATATTAGAATTCAAGGCAAGCTTAACTAAGAAACTAAAGTGTACAGAAGTTAACTAAATGTGGATACTGCCAATACCAACTAATGTACTGCCAATACTAAATAAACTGAGCATGATGTATGAATTACAAGCTATGTGTCATAATTTATGTTTGCTGACGGACGTATAGTGTGAATGTAATATGTGTGAGATGGAAAAACTTAAATGTAAACTAGAAAGAAAACTAAGTTGATGGCTACCAACATTTAAATCACACATTAATTATATGTTGTAGTCGCCGTCTACGTTTGTTTTGTATTTACATTGTTTGTTGTCATACAATTCTCATTAAATTTTGTACCCAAGTAGATCAACCTTTTAATAGGAAGTATTTCACATACATGCGCTAATTAGGCGCGTTCCCGTCAGTCACACCCTGTAGCTTCGTAGCAGCTCTTGTCTTCAGACTCCGGTTCAAATAGTTATGGTTTGACAAAGCAGTTTTCCTCACAATAAATATAAAACCTAATTTTAAAGCTGATTGGTATGGCAATGGTTTAATATTTGTCTATGAGTTAGTGAATTCAGATGGAACCATAACCTTTTAATATTTCAACAAAATGTACAACGTAACTGTTTCAAGAAAAGCCTATGACAAAATCTGTATTCGCATTTCATTGATTGAAAGCAGTACACACATTTTCAGTGTCTGCACCTTCCTCGTCTTCTCTTAATTCGACAGACAGCGGCGCTCTTGTTCGTCATTACGTGAAACTCCCTCCCCTAAGAGCTGGTTGGTCCTAGTATTATTTCGTTTTTGGAAAATCTGCAGAATGTGAACTTGCGAGATCGAGGCTAGGTCAAAACAAGCCGTGGTCAAAATATTATGATTACTTTAAGGTAAATGTAACAAATGTTAAACCAAAGACCTAGTGACAGCCTACTGTGACTATCTCAGGTCCGTGTAATGCTTATCAGTTCAATTTTCAATTTCAAAACATAAAAATTGTAATT